>JAJLSS010000031.1:0-115489 GCA_030567755.1 Nakazawaea pomicola | reverse complement strand
GTTACTGTAATTTCTCTTTGCCATCATGAACATTATTGATGGTAGTAGCAGGGGTAGATGCAGAAACAGTGGTAGTAGCTGAACCCCTCCATTTGAACCATCCGGTGGAAGTGGTCGAACCATCACTATCGTTTTCATGAAGATCATTTACATCAACGACATCGAAATCTTCAGCAACGTGTTTCAATTCGGGTGAACTCTGTGATGATTGCACAGGTGATGCGAACTTGAAATCGGGAGTGGTGATGCCGTTTAATGGAATGATCGAAAATAAGGATTTCAACAAGGTCAAATTCTTATTGGAAGGATCACTACCTGTAGCGTCACCTCCAACTGAAAGGTGATTTGACAGTGACTCTGTCGATGAAGATGGGGCCAGGGAAAGCTGCAGCTCATCTTGGTTAGAGAGGAAGTTTGAATGTTTGAAGATCACATAAACACTGCCCATAAAGGATTCCTCTTTCAGTTCTTTATCGCTGTCTTCATAAGTGCCAAACACCTTCAACTTATCATTGCCGTTGAACCACGTATCAATTATCAAATTGAACAAATTGACTGAAATCCTCTTAACGTTTGATGTGTTCAAATTGATAAACTCGGTGAACTTGGTATCGAAGTTTTGTAGCAATGGTATTATGTAAAAATCCCAAATGATCAAAGCACCATTAATCTTATTAACATTGGCAGTACTGCTACTCTGATGGTTTTTGTTCAATTTATAATCTCTCTTGTCCAAGATTGGAAAGACTAACCAAACCAAGACATATATCTTTATAATACCGATAAATGGGATGAATCTAATGACTGGATTGAAAAAATTCTGTAAATTGATCAACAAAGCCAATACAATCCAATAAATTAACCAATTTGTGATGTCTTTAGCCACATTTGTCTGGATGGTCTTATAGGACTGGTGCAATGGGTACACGATAGAAATAGAAAACTGGGCAAGATCGAATAATAAGCCAAACATTGTTGATTGCAAGCGAGATGGTTGTGATTGTTATATAATTGTATCTATATGATAAATACTTTAAAGTGTTAATTAACAAGTTGATAAGTAATTAAATCGTTTTTGTGTTTCTAGATTTTTTTTTTGTCTTTTAAGGGCTTTTTGTTCTTATCGCTGTACATGCTTTTCAGTTTTCTTTATCTATTTGTGGAGATTGGCTAAATTATACATAGGTGGACCATTCATCGATGTACTTCAACAAGTCATCAAGACATTTCAAAGTCTCTTGCGGACTAGCGATCCATACGGTACAAGCACTTCTTCTAGCTTTGTAGTCGTTGGCACCAATTGCCAGGAATTGATCACCAACGTGCAATGTATTTCTTGGTTTCACATCTTCTTCTCCACCAAGGTACTGTTGTAAAATCTTCACACCCAAAGATTTGTCACCGATGTCGACCCAAACATCATTACCACCATTGAATGCACAGAACTCTATATTGGCCAGAGGTGGGAATTTTTTCAATTTGGCATCGCACGTCAATACTACTTCTTCCAATTGTTCTCTTATGAATTTGAATCCCGGCTTTGGTATAATACCAACACCACGTTCTTTTCTAATAATTATCAGCGGTAGAGATAACTTCCTTTGTAGATCGTTCAAAATAGATTCGGCGAAATCTAACGTTTTGACAATATCCAATTCATTCCAGTCCAACATGTTGTTCAACAACCATTTTTCGGAATCTACTTGGGTCAAACATTTGTCGTTGGAGTCATAACGAAATAGGTAGTTTGCCTCACCACCCATCACCAAGAATCTTTCTTTTTGCTCATTTGTCAAATCACTAGTCTCCAATGCGTCAATGAGACCAAACAATCGCTCATAGTACTTGTGACCCTCTTTATAACCAGCAGCAGTGACAATTCCTATATAAAAGTTCTTTTTCAAAAGGGTAATCAAATAAGTGATTAAAGGGGAATTTGGCTCCAAAGACTTACCATCCTCGTATAACGTGACATCACCATCGAAGGTCAACAATTTCAATTCGTTGTCATTGCTCATGTGTGAATTATAATTGACTGATAGTTGCAATATTTGAGCAGTATTTAAAATGATTCTTATATCGTTGAAACTTGGACAAACTAACCTCCTCTTACTTATCGATCTGTTTTCATCCTCGATATAAAATGCTTTCTCCAAAGGTAATTGAGTAAAAAACTCACCTATACTTGGGACCAATTGCGATAATCTCGATAATCTAGGCTTGCCCTGGTTGTACATCGTGATATGATCATTAACCAAATTCTCGATATCGGCAAATACTTCAGCATAACGTCTTCTGGCATCTGCACTTATCTTCAAGTCATCGACTGCTGTTATAGCACTTGATTTTACCGCGTGTAAAACAAAAGGTCCAGCCAATAGTCCTTTGATCCACTCGATGAATTCATCTCGGCGATGTTGCTTCAAAGCGTCTACGTATCAATTGTTAGTCACGTCATTTCCTTACAGATTTGAATTTCAGTACTTACATTCAACGCGATACCTGTTATCATAATAGTTAGTATTGGAGACACTGGACTCAATTCAACAAACGGGTTGCATACCTCGATGTCATTAGTTGATTTCTTATCGAAGATGATCAAAACAGATTGCGCTTTATGAACAAAAAAAATTCAAATCTTCGAGGTGACGAGGCTCACTGCAACAAAAAAAGTGTTTATCAAGATTTATAGATTAGAAAACTGTAAATAGCAACTAAGCGCTAATGACTTAAAAATGGACAAGTAGTGGTAACGAGTATTAAAATTATATAGTCCCTAAACATAAGAGGTGGTAAAAGCACGGAGTGACGTTTGTAGTCAGTCACCTGAAGTAAAACTAAGCGTTGGCAGTGATTTTGGTTGCAACATCTGGGTAATTTCTGAAGACTTCGTCAAATTTCTCGCGATAACTCATCTGGAAAATTTCGGGGTCTTTAGCCAATGCAATGAAGAAAGTTGCCGTTCCCGACCTGATAATGTTTGTAATAATGTTGCAGATTTGCATCGACATGACAAACGTGAATGCAACAACTGGAGCATAGTATCCACCATCACTATTATATTCTGGCAGGGTCAATTTCAAGTACAAATAAGCCAATAATGACCCAGTGTAGGCGACAAATAAACCGGACATTGACAATGCAGTACCAATCAAACAGTCATTGACCAAGGCGTCCATACCTTTATAACGTAGGATTTGCCATGTGTCCTTGGCAGACTTAAAATAGGACTTACCGTATAATGCAATGTAGGAATATGCATAATGGTTGAAATATCTTACGGCCCAATTGATGATGGAGATAAAGCATTCCAAACAAATTGCCAAGATTGAATCACAAACTTGTCCTGAATTCATTGCATTTTGTCTCAAGATGGTAGCACCTTGTTTCAACAATTGAATTATAGAGACAATCAAAGAACCAAAGCAAATTGATCCAAATGAATAGGTCATTGCTCTCTTAAAAGCGCCCCAGGCTGGATGCCTTGGCTCTCCTTGATCAGATTTGGATAAGTAATACCAAGTTCCATAAACACCACTGACCGTGACATGAATGACATTCCTGATAACCTCGGTGATGTAATAACCGGCAAAGAAAACGAATACAAGTATCCCGATAACTTTTGATTGAGAACAAGTTGACGAGTCACAATTCGCGTTTGACGAGTTAGGAGAATACTTGACGTAGACCGATACAACTGTGACTGAAAACAAAGCACTAAAACAACCAGCAACGATCACACCTAAAGCACTGATCAAGAGAACTGCCGGATGTGTTTTCATGACATCGATGACAATTGTCAAGACAGTTGAAGAAAATGGGATTCTCCATCTCATCGACCAGTAACACCAAGCATTGATCAATGAAAACACCAAGAATACAATACCAGCAGACCAATACTTCATCACCAAATAGGCAATTGCAGTACCGATACCCAAGACGACATTGGCAACCAATGAAAATATTATATACGTTCTCGGTGATAATCTTGCCCATAATAAACAAGCAAAGGATAGTACCATCAGTACAACAATAACAAATGCAAACAAGATGATCGTGTTGGTGTTCAATGAGAAGTCATTGGCACCATCATAAATAGAACCACCTTGGAAAGAGTGGGTTTTGGAATAACTCTTGATGGTAATGATTGCAATTGCAATAAATCCAGCTAATGTAGCAGAAAATAACAACGTGAAAAGTATGTCATGGATCTTAGGTTTTTCAACTTTGAAAGCATCATCAAAGTTCTCAGATGGAACAGGCTTAGCAGTGTCGTCGGAATAATTACCATCACTACCCTTTTCTGGGTCTTGCTGTGTGAAATTGTTGTTGTTTTGCCCGTTGTTCCCATCATCTGGTCTGTAATTGCTATACTGAGGATGATTTTCTTGGTTATAAGATGGAGGAGGCTGCTGTGGGGCTTTATTGTCTGGCATTTTAAAAGGGTGATGATTAGTGATTAGTGATTAGTTATTATTAGTATGGTGAGCCAATTGAAGAGAATGTGGGTAATTGAAGTATTACATAAAGAAAAGCTTGCTCTGTATTTATATGAAGACGTTGCACATCTCAACTGCAGATTCCAAATAGGGGCTGAATTTCACTCTACGTCATCGTCCGTATTGGAAATATTTGATTTCTGGTGCACTGCCACTTCTGGCAAAAAGGAGAAAAATCGGAATGTAAATGTGAACTGGGGCAAAGACAGAACAAGAGGAGGAAGATTGAGGATAACAGACAGGGGAATGTTCAAGAACAACGTATTGATACAATCATTGAAAGAAGGTGTGAAACAGTCGGTTTTGAAAGCACTCACTGTTAGGGAACAGAAGTTGCCTTTAACATTGGGTCTTATAGATTTCAACAATAATGCAAACGAGTTAGATAACTTGATTACAAGATGTGATCAAGACCTCGGTGGTTACTCCACTGCACATCTACAAACAGAAACAGATCCAGTGACTAACAAAAAGTATGGGAGTTTCCATGGAATTTTGAACTTGGACCCACCGTTGAATAATCCCACGGTGAAATACAGTGGTTGGTCGATGTTTCGTACTAAGCATAAGAACAATTTCGACCATCGTATATCGTATTTATTCGATTCAATGGCAAACTACAGATGGGATTTATCACCATATACAGCATTGAAACTTCGAGTCAAAGCTGATGACCGTAAGTATTTTGTCAATTTGCAAATCGATGATCCACAAAAATTCAATTTGTTCCAGCATCGATTATTTGTGCAAAATCCGGGAAAGTGGGAAACTGTTGTTGTACCGTTAGATGATTTTGTGTTGACCAACAAAGGACGTGTATTGGGTCAAACCCATGGAGAGTTGAATAGAGAAAAGGTGAAATCTGTCGGGATTGGGTTGATCGACAGACAATATGGTCCTTATTCTCTTTGTGTCGAGAGTGTGGAACTGATAACGGATGATGATTTGATGGAGCTGATCAAAAAAACAAGGATAGAGCACGTGGAACAACTTCCGGATGACGAAAAATTGACGATTGAATGAAACGTTACACAATTTTTATTTATACACATATACTTGATTTAGAAGTATTGTTTTTATTTATTACATGATATTGGTGGATCTGATGTTCTTCCTTATGTACCAACCAACAAAATCTCTGATACTGGATCTCACCCTTCTGAAATCTTTGTTATTAATGGCGACTTCAACAGATCCCAAAAGTTTTAATCTCTCCTTTTCACTGACGTTGTCCAACGAAACTATAGCGTTATTCAACCATGTTATGGCTACTCTTTGATCATCCACCAATCTGATCAATTTTGTGACCAAATCACTCGCATCCAAAGAACAGTCGTTTGGGAACTTGGCAATCAACCCTTGAATCAAGACTTTGATAAGATTCTCACCTATCACCTTGTTGAACTGTAAAATCTTGAATTTCAAATCGTGTAATACAGATTCGTCTTCCACAACGAAAAACGAAATTGGAGGATTGTCAAAGCCCCATGAGATCAAATCAATGAGGAAATGTAAAGTGGCACTCAATGGATCGTAATTGTCCAATGTGCTTAACGAAAGTCCGGAGACCTCGTAGACTTGGGTCAATAAATCATTGTTACCGATGAAATTCACAGGGTAGAACATTAACATATCACTCAACATTCTGAAAAAATCTTCAATCAAGTCAGGAAATTCCAAAGTCATTTTGTTATGTTCCAGTTCGTTCAAGAACTCAATAAAGCTTATCGATTGTTGTAAGGAAAAGTCCCAAATGCTTTGCTTGATCGTGTTACTTCCTTCACTTAATTCCCTGATCAATATACCACTGACGAACAAGTAACAACCCATCTTGTACTTTTTGAAACCCTTAATCAACATTTCAGCTATTTGTGATAAGATTGGTTCCATGAAGAAAGCATAAGTGACAATGGATTCCTTGACGAACTTAGTCAATCTTTCACTACACTTCATGGAGTGACCAAATTTGTTGATCAATTTTGAAACCACAGGCCAAACCTCTTGAATGATCAAATTAGAAACCGGCGATGCTTTTGCGTTAACATCTCTAGGTTTCAATACTTTGACGTAGATTGTTATTATTTCAATCTCATCTGCGATCTTCGTTTGAATCTCCGCTGAATTCTCATCAAATTGTAAATAAGATGCCAACCTCTCCAAAGTTGGTTTCCAAAACATACCAGTTATCTGATACAATTTTTGCTCGTCATCAACTTCTCTCAAAATATGAGATATACCTTCTGTGACATCGTATAAACTTTGAATATCCAATGATGAGGATACACTGTTGTAAAATTGGAAAAGTTGTTCCAAGTAATTAATCAACAAAGATGAACAATCTTGACAGAAATAAAGTAATGCATGAGATGCCGCCACCATAACATCTTTGTCAGCATTAGAGAACCCATTGGTGATATAGTTCAACTGCAATTCCAAAAACTCGGGGTGTTTAGCTGTCCATTCCGTGTACCTGCCAAGAACTAACGTGGAAGCATATCTTATTTTACTGTTCTCAGGAAGTTGAATTAACGAATTCATAATTGGTGGCATGATTTTATTTTCCTTTGTGCTAACTTCTTTAGCCATACTTCTTAACGAAAACAATGGGGCTTCAACTAATTGCCAGGGTTGGTTCGGATTGGCTGTATAGCTTTGTATCTTGGTATATGGAATGTTCAATGCATTTGTAGCACCAACAACGGCACAGCAGTCTTTCAAGACGTCTCCCATATCGTATCTAAAATCTTTAAACTTGTCTTGCAGTTCTCTGTCACCCCCAAATAATTCTGTTGTGTCAGTCACCTGCAAGTTCGATGAGATTGGGTATTGTAAATGTTTGATCATGACTTCGATAAGTTTCAAATAGATATCATAATAATCTTGCCTCAGTTCTTTGAACTTGTCCAGAAGTAATAACTGTTTCAATTGATACCAAAAATAAAAGGTATATTTCACAACATCTAAATCCTCCTCGTATGCTGTTAGTTCTAACAAAACGTCGACGAAAGGCTTGAAATCTTTAGGAGCCTTCAGAATCAAAACATGCCATGATTCACCGGCCTCAACAAATAACCTTGTCAACCCGTCTATCTTTTCGGGATCATCTTTGTTCTCGTTCATAAAGGGCCTCAAGTTCATCAATTGCTGATATATCGCCTTAATTATTTCCAAATTTTCAATGTCCTTGGTTTCTCTCAAAATTGTGATCAAACACTCAACAGATGTATCAAATGTATCCTCCTCTGTGACGCTGTCGAATATCAAGGAGGCTATAGCATTGATTGACAACATTTGCTCTATAGGAATTTCTCTTATCCATGAGTTAAGGGCATCCAACACCAATGCATTGATTTGAGCTGAATTTGAAGATCTGTTGTCCAGAAATTGTGTGAGCAAAATTAAGATCCTTTCCACGTTATCATCTATCAATTGTTTGACTCTTACGCTGAACTCATCATCTGTCAATGGTGTTTTCTTCACATCGCTCAACTCCTCAGGTAAGACTTTCAAGAATTCCAATAAAGACACAATGCAGTTATTCGAAGATAATTTTTCAACGACCTCAGAGACAGCTGATTGCCATTCCAAGAACTGGAGTGCGAAATTTGCTAATGAAACACATAATTGTAGCAAGATGGCTTTTTGGGATTGTTGTTCATATTGGATAACAAGATTAAGTATAGAATCTTTCAAACCAGGTAAAGACTCTCTAGGTAATTGGTGCAAGTCGTAATTCACTTTCGACCTCAAGGACTGTGACAAAAACATCTTCAAGACTAATGCATCCTGGTCCTGGGACTGATTGTTCAATCCTTCAAAAATGATGTTCCATGATTCTTGTGATTTTTGGAAAGTTTGTAAGAACTTATTGGCCTCTTGTTTGGCTTCATTATTCCCACTACTATACATGGTCTGCAATGCGACTTGCAACTGCGCCATATTTAAAGAGTCTGACATAATTTGTAAGTTTGACTCTGCAGACACTTCTGGGTCAGTTCCGTGGGAAGTTTAGAGTTGTGGTTTGTTCTCTTGTATTTTTTATGAGCTTCAAAAAATCAAAAACACAAAAATAAAAAGATGCTGAAAATTTTTATGAGTGTTAAAAAAATCACAAGCTTAAGAGACGAGGACCAAGCACTTGTAATCAAGTTTACAGAGCACACAAATACATTGAGATGAGTTCGAGTACACAGCAACTGCAAAAGGTGATGATACCACCTATCAATTTGATTTTCAAGCATTTACAACAACAAACCTTAGTTAACATATGGTTATACGAACAAACTCAAACAAGACTTCAGGGAAAGATCAAAGGATTTGACGAATTCATGAACATTGTGATAGACGATGCAGTTGAATTGAACCTCGTTAAGGATACTAAGAGAAAGTTGGGTAGAATTATGTTGAAAGGTGACAATATTACATTGATAGGGGAAGCTCCTGCCACAAGTTAGTGTGTTCAATAGGGAGTGTATAATTATAGGCATGAGTGCCTCTCTTCAGTTCTCGGTGGCAGGGTGTATCATATTATTGTATTGGAATGAAAAAGTATAGAAAGTAATGAAATGGACGTTAACGGTTGTTGACTGTTTTTCAAAAGAAGCTAAACCAAATGGGAGAATTCTGGCGTTGGCTCATTTTGACTGAAGATTTGAAATCTCAGTTACAAGTCCAAAAGACATCCGTCGAACGGAATATGCTTGCGTGATCCCTGGACGATTCATAGCTTTCTTCCGTTGTGCACATCTTCTCAGATTGTCTTTATCTTAATCAGTGTCTGGTCACATGACTATGTCCTTCAACTCTTTAAAAATTGTAAACAAACAAACAAACAAAAAAAAATTAAAGATCGCATCTCCCTTTTGAATGAGACATAAGCTGGAAAACCTCTAGTTGGAACGAAATAATGGTTAGTCACGGGCAAGGATTAGCCATATCTAAAATATATGGGACGTCATCACAGAGTGACGCAACTTTTGCAGTGGTGGAAGATCTCATTCTGTATGTCACAGGTGCCGGTGTTGTCGTCTCAATGTTAACAAATGACAAAGTCACAAACCAGCGTTTCTTCTGTGCCAATGGTGGTAACTTATCACAGTCTCACACTAGCTCTGCCAACAGCTATTTGAATATGATCCCAGGCTTCAACACAAATGAAAGCGTCAGAAAACTAGATTCATTCGGATTCTTGATTGCCGATGAAGCTGAAATAATATATGGCGCTAAGTCATCCCAAACGAATGAAAATTCTAATGCTGGCGGCGTGAATTCTGGCATGGGGAGTATATCACACTCCAAGCTACTCGGTGATGATGTAAGTCCATCGCCGTCAAAGCTAGCAAATAAGATTCGAGCAATTAGTTGCCTCGCACTCTCACCAGACAAAACACTATTAGCCGTGGGAGAATCAGGATACCAACCCAGAATTCTCATATACTCGTTATCCCCGCAGTCTAACTGCAGGCCGGTTTATATTGTATTTGATCACCAATTTGGCGTAAGCAAGTTGAAGTTTTCGCCTGACTCCAGAAAGTTGGCGAGTTTGGGATTTATTAATGATGGTTATTTGAATATATGGGGATTTGACAATAAGCAAAGCATTTCACTCTTGGGAACCAACAAATGTTCATCGGTTGTTAATCAAATATTGTGGGAGAGTAATTTCTTTCTTACAGCTGGCACACGACACGTTAAATTGTGGCATGTTGACAAGGTAGGAACAGATAATACTGAAGATGCGAGAAGAAGAGTTTCACTGTTGAAAGGTAAAAACATTGTGTTGAGTGCTTTTTTGAATAGTAACTTCATTGATTGTACACCAGTCAATGCTCAGGATATTTTGCTCTTGACTGATCAGGGGGATTTGGGGTTGTTGGAGTTGAGAGAGGAGTCTACTTTGAAAAAAATATATCAGCTAAACACTAACACGAACAAGATACTCACAGATGAAAGTCGTTTACGGACAGCTGATACCGAGATCAAAGATTTTGATCTTTCAGAAATACTAAACGGTTGTGATACAAACGAGATACAAAAAAGACCAAATTCCCCCACTAAGGTGAGGAGAGCGCCTATTGTAACAATTGCAAAGAGCGGTCAAAAATTAGTTGTTTTGAGGGAGTCTGAGGAAATCGTGCTATATGACGTTGAGAATGGTACCACTAATACAATAGTCGAATCAGTTAGCAAGAAGCTTTCGGGATGTAAAAAGTGTTTAAATGGTGACTTGATTATTTGGTCGAGAAACGGATCTATTAAAAGGGTGAAAGATAATGAGCTTTTGAGCTTCCACGAAGTAAGACTACCTTCCAATGAGCTAATTAGTAATGAATTGTGTGAGGTTGATCTGAGCGGTAACGGCGAGCTTTTCGCTGGTGACAAATTTGGTAACTTATTCTTCTATCAAGATTTGCAGTTAACACAAACCGTGAAGGCACATGAATCCAGCGTCACGGGATTAGTCTTTTTTGAAATTGAGTGCGTTAAATTTCTCGTGAGCATCAGTAGAGACAGAATGATTCAAGTTTTCAAAACAGTCAACGATGAATGGGACCTATTTCAGACATTATCCTTACACAAAGGTACATTGGTAGATGTAAAGTTCCATGAGAACCGAATATTTGTGTGTTCATCCGATAGAACTGTATCAGTTCACAAATTTGAAATCTCAAAGACACTAACCGGTGAGGATATAGCAGACCAGATGCTGAAATTGAATATAGATGAAAATGTGCAAATTTATCAAGAAAAGATCTTATCCGACAAGGCAACTCCTGTGAAAATGCAAATATTTAATAATGAGTTGATAGTATCAACACTGGACAGATCGTTGTCGATATATAAAATTGGTGAGAAGATCGAGAAATTGAGAACATTGAAGTTGTACAACGAGGTCAACGATTCCTTGTTGGTGGAGAACTTTACAATTTCAGACAAAAACTACTTATATACTTCATCTCATGATAAAAGTTTGAGATGTTTTAATTTTCATTCTGGAAAGCAGTTGAGTTGTAATTGGGGCCATTCGGAACTGATAGCAGGATTAGTGCAAATCGACGATCAAAATTTGATGAGTGTTGGTAATGATGGTTGTATGTTTAGATGGAGTTGTAAAAATAACGCATCTGAGATACCTCTGCTTTCTAGCGAATCTATGACCTCGCTTGGCCTATCGTCCCTATCGTCCCTGCCAGCTCAAAGAGTAGCAAGAAAAATTTTGCCGACAGCATCATTGTCACCAGTGCAGAACAAAAGAAGCAATGTGCCGGTCAATAGAAGTTTGTCCCCAACTTCAAGATTAATGAGACTGCAAGCAAGTCCTGTGAGCGCTGTGAGTGTCCATAGCTCGCCGGTTCTGTCGAGAAAGACAAGCGTTTCAACAGCAGGTTCTCCAATCCAAGAGACAAAGTTAAGAGCTTCAACTTTAAACAGATTGACTCTGCCGGTGAGGTCGCCCTTGCGTGAGCAAAGGCAAAATCAAATTGAATGGGACACCCTGGGAGGTGTGTGCAAACAATTGAATGTCATACATGAAAAGATTGCAAGCAATGCATACAACAAACAAGATTTGGAGAAAATCAAGGTTGAAGTCGAAAAAGTTTGGAGCTTACTAAGTGACGAGAAGGAATTGTTGGACAACTACAGCAACAAACTATTGAAAATGTTTGAAGGGAAATTGAATCGATAGTAAACATGGCTTTAGTTGTATAGAAGGGCACAAGTTTGTATGTTGTTTTAATAGTATAATGACGAATGATTAATGAGAATTCAATTGAGTTTGTTTTGCTTTTTGACATGTACAAGAAGAACCTTTAAATGACAGAAGAAGCCCGATATTATAAAGGATTACAGTGAGCTAAACTGTTAAATAGATCATCAGTATCATGAATAATAAATATATAAATAAGATAAATAATGCTTGCCCCAAAAGGGAATGGTATATATCACCTTTTGGGTTTAAATACAGCTTTTTCAATTACTTCTTCATCGCTTCTCAGTTTTTCAAAGGGATTACTTGGGTCATCCTTGTTCTTATCCAGACTCTCTTTTGTTTTCTTCAACTCTTCTTCCAATGCAACCAGTTGTTTCCTCTCTTCTTGCAGTCTGACATCTTTCCAATTCTGATCAATAACTTGACTTTTTTCTTTCACCAACCGACGTCTCTCTTCATCATCCCATAATTGTTCTAGTGATGGTGGATCTTTCTTTATGTATCGCAACCACTGATGCCACAGCGGTGGAACAGTCTTGTAATAATCATGGATGAACAGTTTTCTATGCGTGGGGACAAGTTTACGGCGTAAATTTATCGCATGAGATTCTAATTTGAATTCCCAGTATGTGTTGCCATCTAGATCGTAGCCGATGAAATATTGTTTACGAAATGGGATGTTTCGAAGTGAATGATATTGATAATATAACTGTTTCCATTTGGGAAATAGCTGGTCAAGGATCTGTTGTGATCGGGTCATTGATTGAATGTCATTTGTTGTTGTTGTTCATCATCATTTACTAACAATTTCACAAACTCCAAATCGGCTCAGGAAAAAAAAAAAATTGGAGATGATTTGTTTTTCCTCCACCCCTTAATGTAATTACTATTCCAAGTTGAAGGTGGAGTCAAATCTTAGGGGAAATGCTTGACTATGAGAATTACAAAACGTCTATTCAGTGTTGTAGAATTCACTTGGATCAAGAGCAGTTGGAGACGGACGTGCCAAGTTTTCATAGGATATATATTATGTAGATCACCAAGATCACCAAGATCATCAACGAACTGGATAAAGGTAACAAGAACAACAGAGCAGGTTGACCCGCTACTACAATATGAGTTTAATTCCACAAATCCTAGCAAACAAAAAGACAAATAGAAATAAGTAGATCTGTAAAGATTATACTTGATAATCGTATGAGAGATCTTTTGCGATAAGGGAAAAAAGTGTGGTCTCCAACACAAGGTAGTGCAGTACACCACTAATTACACCTAATGAGGAATGTCTGTCTCTTATTTCGCTCAACAAAAGTTTCAATCAAACAATCAACTGATGGTGTGTGTGGAACCCGGAAATGGTGTGGAGGGGACAAATGGTGTGGAGAGGTCTGTAGACTGCTATAACCATATGAACACAACACAACATACAATCGCCAATGTGTGTATCTGTGTACATATGGGGTATTGCGACTGTCCACCGGGGGAGTTCGATATAACAATCGGCAGTTGAGGTACGCAAACTGAGCTGAGCTGAAGTGAAGTGAACCTCAACTGCTGATGGAACATTGAAGAAGCTTTTTGTGTTTGCGCGCTTTCCCAAAGCAAAAAAAAAAAAAAAAGGCCATCAGTTGACTGACTGACTTTATTTGCGCATCCATTTTGTTTTTGTTTTTGCTGCTGCTGCTGCTTATATTTATGCTTATGCTGTGTTGTGGTTGTGGTTGTGGTTGTGGTTGTGGTTGTGTTAAGGGGAAGATTTACAAGCAGTAATTGTAATATGGTAAGAGTTTCAACACTTGTCTCTCTATCTACTCTCATGTCAATTGTCATAGAAAACATCAGATAGTAAATTGTAGTGAGTGGTATCAAGTATACAAAAGTGTGTATCACCCGTTGTAGTTGTTGTTGTTCGTTGTTGTTGTTGTCATAACGTGCGCAGCGCACGCAGCGCACCACCAAACAAACAAACAAACAACAACAGCATTTTTTTTCGACTTTCTCAAAGGCAAAAGATCATTTGATGAATCGGTGAAAATCTGATGTTGTTGGAAAGTTTTTTAAAGGCTTCACTACTTATAAATATCCACTCAATTCCCTCTGAATTCCAATTTACTTTTATAAAAACCATACTTATATTATTATTTCTATATTACTATATTCAATTATATTAATATAACTTAATCTTAACTTATATATAAACAACACACATCATACAATGGCTATTCAAAAAGTTTTCGCTAGATACGTCTACGACTCAAGAGGTAACCCAACCGTCGAAGTTGACTTACACACCGAAAAAGGTTTATTCAGATCAATTGTCCCATCTGGTGCTTCTACCGGTGTCCATGAAGCTTTGGAATTAAGAGATGGTGACAAATCAAAATGGCAAGGTAAGGGTGTCTTGAAAGCTGTTGCCAACGTTAACGACGTTATTGCTCCAGCCATCGTCAAGGCCAACTTGGATGTCACTGATCAAGAAGCTATCGATGCTTTCTTATTGAAATTGGACGGTACCCCAAACAAAGCTAAATTAGGTGCCAACGCCATCTTGGGTGTCTCATTAGCTGCCGCCAATGCCGCTGCTTCCCAAAAGAACGTTCCATTATACCAACACATTGCTGACTTGGCCAAGACCCCAACTCCATACGTCTTACCAGTTCCATTCCAAAATGTCTTGAACGGTGGTTCTCATGCCGGTGGTTCATTAGCCTTCCAAGAATTCATGATTGTTCCAACTGGTGCTCCAACTTTTGCTGAAGCCTTAAGAATTGGTTCAGAAGTTTACCACACCTTGAAGGCTGAAGCCAAGAAACAATACGGTCCATCAGCCGGTAACGTTGGTGATGAAGGTGGTGTTGCTCCATCTATCTCAACTCCAAAAGAAGCTTTAGACTTGGTCTTTGGCTCAATTAAGAAGGCTGGTTACGAAGGTCAAGTTGGTATCGCTTTAGATGTCGCTTCATCAGAATTCTACAAAGATGGTAAATACGATTTGGATTTCAAGAACCCAGACTCTGACAAATCTAAATGGTTAACCGGTGAAGAATTAGCTAACTTGTACGCTGATTTGATCAAGGAATATCCAATTGTCTCAATCGAAGATCCATTTGCTGAAGATGATTGGGAATCATGGTCAATCTTCTTCAAGAAGGTTGATATCCAAATTGTTGGTGATGATTTAACTGTCACCAACCCATTGAGAATTAAGACCGCCATTGAAAAGAAATGTGCCGATGCTTTGTTATTGAAGGTTAACCAAATTGGTACTTTAACCGAATCAATCAAGGCTGCTCAAGACTCATACGCTGCTGGTTGGGGTGTCATGGTTTCCCACAGATCTGGTGAAACTGAAGATACCTTCATTGCTGACTTGGCTGTTGGTTTAAGGTCAGGTCAAATCAAGACTGGTGCTCCAGCTAGATCCGAAAGATTGGCCAAATTGAACCAAATCTTGAGAATTGAAGAAGAATTAGGTGACAAAGCCGTCTATGCCGGTAAAGATTTCCACAAATCTGTTGCTATCTAAGTTAACCCCTTCGCACTTCCATCATTTTATGACCTATTATAACGGCTATTTTATATAAATATTAAGAACAAAGTTATTGTTACGAACCATTTTTTTTTGAAAAAACACATAATTCATTGTAGCCTGCCTCTAAGTAAATTATACACCAAATCGAAGTTTTTCTCTTTTCAAAATCAGATCATCAAATTTAATCAAGTATACCGTCCTTGTTGGTGCACCATCAATTCCCACTGTATGAGCGCCAACCTCTGCTTGAAAATAGGCACTATCTAAAACACCTTCGATGATCCCAGCTACAAAAGCTGAACAATTCAAGTCCTTGAAATCCTTGGGAACTGATATGAATTTGGAAAACAACGGTGTGTTATCTGTGATCATGTATTCGTTCTCCACATCACTAGATTTCTCTAAATTGTTGGCAACACGTCCGAATAACGATTTCCAAATCTTGGAATGGATGAATTGTAAAATTTCTAAAATTTTGATCTCACGACGCCCATTTTGATACTGTTTACTGTTGTTCAAATTGTTCAAATAATTTTCACGGTAATTTATCAATTCTAAGTATTTGATCCCAATGGAATAACCTAAATTGTTCAACTTCTTCTCCAATTCTTGGATCCCTTTGGAATTAGAATGCGCCCATGATACAATTTCACAAAAGAGGAAACTCAATGACGATAAATTTATATCATGATTGTGCCTCAAAAGATTCTTATCATATATTGTGTTATTAGGTGGTAAAGGTTGTGGTGGCAATGGTTTTTTCTGTAAGGTGGATGGAGTGCCCGATGACGGTCTCACTGATTGCTGTTGTGTGCCGAGTGTAGACTGTAATGGGTTCAATATGTTTTGGTTCATCTCACCTGTTTGAGACCTCTATTGCCCAAGTGTGCTACTTTCTGGTTATTTTGTGTCTTCTTCACTCGTTTGAAGTCTCAAAAAACAAAAAAAAAAAGTGAACACACAAAATCATCGAGAAAAAAAATTTCAACCAAAAGATCAAGCATTTATCAGATCACTTCACGTACACCAGCACAACAGCAGCAACCACAACCACAGCAATGGCTATCACAGTAAGACAGGCCACTGTGGCGGATGTTCAGGCAATGCAGAACACAAACTTGCACAATTTACCAGAAAACTACACATTAAAGTACTACTTGTACCATTTACTATCCTGGCCACAGGCATCCTTCGTGGCTACCACTTATGATGATATCATAGATTCAGACACAAATAGCAAAGACCCACATCAAGATTTGAACTACATCAAGAAGACAGAGAAAATTGTCGGGTATGTCCTTGGCAAGATGGATGACGATCCTGATTCATTACTGAAAAATCCACCAAATGGGCATGTCACCTCCTTATCGGTGATGAGGACTTATAGAAAGATGGGTATTGCCGAAAAATTGATGAGACAGTGTTTGTTTGCTTTATGTGAGAACTACAAAGCTGAGTATGTCTCTTTACACGTTAGAGAGTCCAATAGAGCTGCCTTACATTTGTACAGAAACACTTTGAAATTCGAAGTGTTGTCAATTGAAAGCTCATACTACCAGGATGGTGAAGATGCATATTACATGAAAAAATTGTTGGTTTTGGACGATCTTGTGCCAGGGAAGTTTCAAAATGCCAAGGAGGAAGATGATTTAGATCTGGATTTGATATAATGATGACTTATTTGATAGAAGAAAAGCTTTTTATGTATTTGTATATAAATGTTGAAATTGAATGAATGTTGATGCCTACGTGCAACAAGTAGCTGAATGCCTCTTCAAGAAATCTGACACCACACACAATCTCGCCAGTTGATGGTGATGGTGATGGTTCAGCGTTATAAATTTATTTCAAAAGACTTGATGCGGAAGAAAAAACTTGACGAAAAAATTCAAGTAATAGTTCAACCTTGATAACCAAATCCCTTATCAACTATGGCTATCACAATACGATTGGCCACACTCGAAGATGCCAAGGCCATGCAAAACGCCAATTTACACAATTTACCCGAGAACTACACCATGAAAATGTATTTATACCATCTCCTCTCGTGGCCTCAGGCTTCATTTGTCGCAACGACCTATGACGATATCATCGACAATGACACTGCTGGTTCATTGCCGATTTTGGATCACGAGGGGAGCAGGAGGACAGAGAGATTAGTGGGCTATGTGCTAGGTAAGATGGACGATGACCCCGACTCCAAAGAACCACCGAATGGTCAAGTCACCTCGTTGTCCGTGATAAGAACTTATAGGAAGATGGGTATTGCTGAGAAATTAATGAGGCAGTGCTTATTCGCCTTGGTAGAGAACTACCAGGCTCAATTTGTGATGTTACACGTGAGAGAGTCCAATAGGGCAGCACTACACCTATATCAGAATACGTTGCTGTTTGATTTGTTGTCAATTGTGAAGAGTTACTATCTGGATGGTGAAGACGCATATCATATGAAGAAAATCTTGGACCTTGATGAGTCATTGCCTTGTAGGTTCCAGAATGTCACGGAGGAAGATGATTTAGTCACAGATTTGATATAGTGTAAACTGAAAGGAGATAACATGAAATGAAAATAATGTCTTTGATTTATACAAGTCTAAGAAGTAGCCTGGACCAATGAGATACACTCATTGACAACGTTTATCAATTCGGCATCTGTTATTCCCAGAATGAACTGGTTATAGATATTGCCTGCTTTCAAAAACCCATTGACAAACTCATCGTAAACGTTTAACTGGTCAAATAAAATGTCTTTGAAAAGATCAACCTCTTCAGCGTCATACTCATAATCTTCGGCCTGTTCGTTGAAATAGTCTTCCCCGGTTTCGTACTCATCAATGTCCTTCTTGAGTCCTGATTGATGTGTCAATATTTCTTGCTGCTTGGCAACAACACTCGGTAATTTTTGTAATGACTGGATAAGCTTCAACTTCAAATTTGGTTCGGCTTGCTTCAACGATGTTGGTAGTTGGATATCTGAGTAGTTCATCTTCAAAATATTAATAACAACCATTGCTTGTAGCTTCAAATCGAAAGCAGTTGACAACACAGAATCAGAATTAAACCACAAATCAAACAATTGTATAATCTCTCCATCGTCAAATGATTTGATAGCCTCCGTTGGATATTTGAAAGTAGCCGATAACATTACTTTCAAGAAGGGCTTTAGCAAATCGGCCTGATAATCTGGATCAGTTTTATAATAAGTACTCGACGATAATCTCAACAACTGAGGAAGTAAACCTTCGAGGTTCTTCACGGTCAATATAGTCTTGTACAACAATTCGAAAGATAACTCCACGCTAGCCATTTCGTAAGAGTCGTTCCCAGCTTTTGAAATGTTGTTGGTGATAACATTCAACAAGACCACAAAGTGAGGGTCATCAGAGCTTTTGTCTTTGAATCCATAGTTTATACAACTTTCCAAAAATGGAACGTACACTTCGTAAAACTCTTGGCCGTAGGTTTCAAACGAATCCAATGTCAATTGGAAAAATTCCCACATCATCGGGGAAATCTCCTTGACGGTAACGTTACAACTCTCCAATAGCTCCATTGCCTCGTTGAGGAAGTTAACCAAAGCATTTTCCAAAATAAACTTGATTGATGGCAGAATTTCATTAAAAAGATGTAAAGTGATTTCCTTTGAAGAGTTCATGGAAAGAACCATGGTCATCATAGTATTTAAAATTCCAATGGCTTGGTACTCCTTGTCAACGTCGTCTGCTGAGGTGTTCAAATTTCCTGAATCTAGTAACTCACCGCCAATTTTCAAGAGCTGCTGATTCAAGTTTCCAGCTATCTGCACTGAAAATGGCTCCAATTGCAACGCAAATTTTTCGACAAAATCATCCATGATTGAATTGATTACGTCAAACTCATAATTATTGGACAAGTTCAACAACTTGGACATAATGGAGGTCACATGTGGAGCTATAGCATTCTCAACTTCCTTTTCGGCCATCAAAGTACCTAAAGCATCGGCAGAGGTTATTTGAATTGGTAATGATTCGTTGGTCTGAAAACAATTCATACATCCCTGACACAGAGACGATAACACTTGCATATCCTGGTATGTGTAAGCGAATGAGGCAATAACATCACAAGCTCTCGCTTTTAAAAAGTTGAATTTATTTTGTTCTGTCAACTCTGGTACAATGAAGGCACCTATTATCTGGTCAATTTGGTGATGTACAGGGCTTGATTTTTTGACGATTTTGAACGAAATTGAGGAAAGTAGTCTTAGCCCACCTTCTGCCTCTTTGGCATATTCAACATTGCTGTAATCCGATGACCTCTTTGTGAAAACTTCGTTCAACAAGCCCAACAATTTGTCAATCACTTCTGGGAATCTTTTGAAGCAAAGACTGAAGACAAAATTGATAGCCGCAACATCAGCTGTGTTCACATCCTTGTTGGTATCAAGGTATCTTCTATAGTATTCTTCTGGATCATCTTCAAACATTTCCAAGCTCTCGTTAGTGGCACATAAGGAACGGAATACCAAATGCTTTAAGACAGCATCGAATTTATCATGTATCAGGGCCCAGGATTCATCGACTGAACAAGCTCCTTCCAAAAACGAGATCATGTGGAACAAACAACTCTCACTCAACCATTTACTATCGCTGGACCAAAGAGAAATTTCTTTCCAATAAACATCCAATATTACAGGAACAAACTGTGAACTGAAAAATCTGGCGAATTCTGATTCTCTTTGTTTAGTACTCATTCCACCTCCATATTTTGATTGTAATCTGTGCAAATTAGCATAAGACCACTTCACAGACTTCACACGAAAATCTCTTTCTTTTTCTTCATTATCAACATCTGAGAGATACAGTGGAGTAGGGGATGCAATAATATTCAATTGGATTTGTACCCATTTAGACAAATTACTTGAATCCTTAAAATATTCAGGAAGCTCGATGTAAGTTGAGTATTTGAAAATTTTCAAAATCAAATACAACAGCTCCCCTGTGGCTTGTTCTTGAGAATTGAATTGCTTAACGAAGTTCTCACTCAAATGGGTTAATGTTGGCATTGTTTTGGAAACATATTGTTCAATCAAAACTCTGTCGTCAGATCTACTCCATCTTTTCGATTTCATCAATTGGAAAATCAACAACAACCCAGTGTATACTTCCTGAAATGAAGACGATGATAAATAGGTCAATGAAGAGTCGCAGAGCTCTGGCCAGTCGTCTACCACCAATACTTTATAAAGTGCCTCAGTCAATTGCTTTTTAATATGACTATCGCCATGTGTGGCATGGATTGCCTTGCATAACTCTTGTCTTAGAGCAGACTTTCCCGAGTCAATTCCATTGGAGCTAAGCCAAACTTGAGTTACCTTGTTTTTGAAGTATATGGCGGCACTGACCCTTATTTCTTTATCAATGTCAACTGATGTTGTTATGTGCAACAAGACGTGTAAGAAGTTGGGCTGCTTCTCCAACTCCGATAAACGCAGTTCACCAGTTTTTCTAGTGTCTTTGTTAGGAGATAAAGCACCTCTCAAAGAATCGATGTACACTGATCTTTCTTGGTCACTCATCTTGGATCTGAGGTACTTGATCTTAGCCTTAGAGCTGTGTGTGTTTCCGTTTTCGAAAATTTTTTTGATGTGATTTTTTTGAAGTTGAAAAACACGACTACAGGTTTTTTTTCATATAACTTTTGGCACATTCAATAGGAGAAGGCATCCGGTATTTTCAAGTGAAATACACCAAAATGATGGACAATTGGAGAAATACTTATCTCTTGACCATCCCGTTAAGGATCATATTGGCCTTCCAACCATCGTACTTGCATCCGGACGAACATTTTCAAAGCTTTGAAGCCTTGACGAAACAATTTTTGGGGTACAAAACCAATTTACCCTGGGAATTTGAATCTGTGCCATCGAGGTCAATACTCCCCCTCTTGGTGGAATACCCGTTTGTGTTTCTCAATGAATGGCTAAAGTTTCCCTCTATCACAGTTTACTACTTGACAAGAATACAGTTCTGCTTATTCTCATGGATGGTAACAGATTGGTGTCTTTACAGGATCATGCCAACGAAACAAGAACGTTTGAAACTGATCTTCTTCAACAGTTTCAGTTATATTACATTGGTATACCAATCGCATACTCTCAGTAACTCAATCGAGACATGCTTGGTCTTGCTTATTATCGTGATCATCGAAGATCTCAGAAGCACGATGGAGATAAGAAAACAGTTGACCCCTGGCGATGAGCTCGAAATTCTCAAAAAACATTCGAAGCAAAGCATACTGCTAGGATTTCTCTTGGGGTTTGGCATCTTGAATAGAGTCACGTTTGTGTTGTGGTTGATACTTCCGTCTTATTTTGTATTTCGGTACTCTGCCACTGTTTCGTTCAAGTTTTTCATCACCACTGCTTTCAGTACATTATCAACTTTGATTTTGGGGTTCGCAGTTGATGTTTGGTGGTTTAACAAGAAATTGGTCACGAAGATGATAGTTCCATATTTTAGGCAATTTGCCGTCACCAAGGATATTAAGTTTTTAAATCTGATTTTCTCCAAGGTATACACATCAGCTAGTATGTACCCTTCTATCATTCCGCTCTTCAATAACATCAGGTACAATTTTGAGACTAAAAATCTCGCTTTGCACGGGTTGCACGGCAGATACACCCACTTACTTGTCAACTTGCCCTTGATGTTTGGCCCTTTGCTTTTGTTAATCATATACCCGAAGAACTATACCAAGACGACCCCGTTCTTAGCTTTTGTCAGTGGGGTGCTACTCTTAAGTGTATTCCCACATCAAGAATTGAGATTCTTACTTCCACTGCTTCCCTTGGGAAGTTGCTTCATAGATCTTTGGTTATGGACCTCAGTGGAGAGAGTTGAGGGATCGGAAGTTCCAGCTGATGAAGGAAGACAGCAAAAAAAAGAAAGTTTGGACAGCACTAAGGAAAGTGAAGATGATGAGGATGAAGCTGGGAAAATACCAAAAGAAACTCCGAATTTCGTCAGAAGTGATTCAAGGATCATTCCTTTTATAATCAAAACATCAATGCTTTTCAACTTGGGTATGTGCTTGATAATGGGCGTATTACACCAAGGTGGTGTTATTCCTGCCCTTGAATTTCTTCAAAAGAGGAACCAATCTACAAAATCGGTATCAATTTGGTGGAGAAGTTACACACCCCCTTTATGGATGTTGGCAGATCGTTCTTTATCACACTTCCAGCAACCAAATCCTGAATTGAGATTGGTGGAGTTTTTAAACTATGTTGCCGATGATATTCCTCAAACAGTCAGTTCTGTTATTGATGTTCTGGGCATGGAACCTGACATCTTCAAATTCTCTTTGAATGGTATAATGCAAAATGGTGAGATACCAAGCACATCTGATGTGTTGTTGGTAGCGCCAGTCGCTTCCTTCTACAATATTTTATCGAAAGATTCAAGATTCAATTTCACAGAAATATATAGCTATACGGCTCATTTGGACTTTGACCATTTCGACGATTACAATGAATATGGTTTAGATGCATTTGCTCCAGGGTTCGGCATCTGGAAAATAGAATCGACTGCACCTTTACAAGAATCATGGAAAGACAAGGAATAGGAAAAAATGAATCAAAAATTTCAATACTGTACGAGTACATAGATTATTTATAGAAATCGAATTTATCAACATCACTTCCGCTTTTGACTTGACTTGTGTATGCCTCTTCCAAGTCATTCTGCAAAATGACATATCTGTTTTTCCTGACAGCCCTCAACCCAGCTTCTTGCATGATGGCGGCAATAACGGCACCACTCAATGGATCATTCCTAATGACCAAACTATCCAAATCAGCTTCTGGTGCCAAAGACATATTTGAAGCAATGGTGCTAAAAATCAAACGACGCTCTCTTCTGTCTCTCAAGTTAGGAAATTCTATTTTTCTATCCAATCTACCTGGTCTTAATAAGGCAGGGTCCAATGTGTCGGCTCTATTTGTTGCCATGATGACTTTGACGTTGGCCATTTGATCGAAACCATCCATTTGGGTTAACAACTCTATCAATATTCTTTGCACTTCTCTATCGGCACCGGTTTGGGCATCAAATCTCTTTGTAGCAATTGCATCGATCTCATCAATGAAGATGATTGATGGAGAATTTTCTCTAGCCAATCTAAAGACATCTCTTACCATTCTTGGACCTTCACCAAGATATTTTTGAACAAACTCGGATGCAACTACTCTAATAAAAGATGCGGATGAAGAGTTTGCAACGGCTTTTACCAACATTGTCTTACCTGTACCTGGTGGGCCGTATAATAAGACACCTCTTGGAGGGTCGATACCAATTTGTTTATATAAATCTGCTTGGACCAATGGCAATTCGACAGCCTCTCTGATTTCCTGTTTTTGCATGTCCAAACCACCAATGTCGTTATATGTAACGTCTGGTTTTTCATCTTCTCCAACAATTGAAATAGACGAATCCGCTTCAGGCGGTAAAATATCGACCAAAGCATTCGAGTGACGGTGCAAAGCAACAGATGAGGATGGCTTCAAAAGTTCTCTGTCTAATGTTGACAATATCCTCACGACATAATTGGAGCCTGTTGTTGACGAGACAATACCAGTTTGCTGATCAATTGGTTCCAAGAATTGTCCAATAACCAAAGGAACCGATTGGATTCTTTTCACTTCTTCTTGTGCTCTTATCAATTCTCTCTTCAAATGACGTTGTTCATCCTTAATATACTCTTCCTGCAATGAGATCAATTCTAACTCTTTTTCTAACTTCTTCAATCTTAAGTAGACATCGTTTGCTTCTCTCGACTGTTGTTTATTAGAAGACTTCTTTAATAAAGAATTGCTTTGACTAATCAAATCGGCTTGTTGTGCCGTACTGATTCCAAGCTCTTCCATGTTTATTGTTGTTGGTGTTGCCTAAGTGTCTTCGCGTGCTCTGAAAGTTGTTTCGAGTTGCTTTGAAGTGAGTAAAGTTGTATGATATTTGTAGATGTGAAGTCTTTTTGTTCAATACATTTGTACACCTTTGGCCACCCATTTTGGTTTAAAGAGTTACTGTGAAGAAAAAAAAAGATCAAATCTTCTTGTCAGAAATGTGCCGTCGCACACGACTAGTTGTATATTCAAAGCATATTTGTTAATCCTGTGGAGCTGGGAAATAGTTTTAGTGAAGTCGTCTCGGAGAGATCATACCTTCTCTTGCCGCAATAATCACCACAGTCTGAAAGCACCAGACTTTCAATGGCACACAGCGATCGCGCTAACTCTCTCACATCATAAGGTGCCACTAGGAACAAGTTTCTTCTCTCAGCAACCATTTCGTCGGCTCTACATAAAGATGGTTTTGTGAATCAACATTCGGTCTCACGAATTCTCATCACTTCATAAAACTAACAAAGCTTTTAATCTAGCCCTCTCACTCTCACGTCAGAGTGATGTGCCACCAACAAGCTCATTTGACCTTTGATTGGGCGCTTCGCCTTTTTGGATCATCTTTGAACTGAAAAAGATGTGACATGAAGAACAAGTGTTAAGAATGTGATTAAGATCCAGAAGATGGAGTTATTTTCAAATATCAGTTCTTTACTCGATAGAAGATTGCAGACCACAAAGACGATAAGTAGCGACAGAGGGAAGAAAAGTACACGGCTTGGGCGTAAATTAAATCATTAACTACTTTGCTTTATCGGAGTACAATCTTTGACTTCTTCTTTAAGAAATATCCGTTTAAAGTAATTTGTTATTCTTTCTCAAAATTTAAAACAATTAGTTTTTTTGAGCTCTGTTTCTAAAGGCACTTGTGAAGGCTTTTCTACAATCATATAACGAACTCCAACTAACCAAGTCAACTCATTGATCTTTATAGTTGTTATTTGATTAGATTCCCAATTTTTAAAGGAAATCTCTTGTGTTTATCTCTGAGATTCATTGTACATCAATCACAAACTCATATTGCACAAAGTTAGATAACGAGATACCTCAGAGGCAGAACAAATTTATGAAACAAGGAGTGAAAGTCCACACTGAATAAATAATGGACATTTGTCTCAAATACAACTCAGTAGTAGTGAAGAAAGGATTATAGCAATCAGAGCTTTTACAGAACAAATGGGGTCAATCAAATCAAATAGTGATCGACTTTACTCATCTCAGTTCCTATCAAATTTGCCATCCGCGTCCGTACATCATGCATCATTACCAACGCTATCAATTTTGAACTCACTCACTGGTGAGAAATTGCTTGTAAATTCTTACAAATTCAACTCATTGGACTCTTTAAAGGAACATATAGCTTCATGCTTCAACATCCCTGCGAGTCTGCTATTCATATTGACACCTTTTGGAATCAAGTTGAAATTTTCCATGATCTTACATGATCAAGTCAACGAGATATACATATTCGATAGAAACTGCTTCAATATGAGCGACCAGAGCAAAGAGGAAGTACAAGATAGATTGAGAAAAGTTGAACCACTTAACATATTAAAACCATCGGAGTCACCTTTACTCGCTTATAATGGATTTAAGAAGGACAACGTAAGGGGAAGTATAAACGCTTTGAAAAGAAGCTCAGGGTGGGCTGCAGCTGTTTTATCCGATTTCAAGAAGGCAAGAAACTCCTCTTTTCAAGATGAAGGTGACGCTTCCATAGAGGTCATATTGAGATCTTTAAATGTATTGATTCAATACTTGAACTTGAGCTCTCAGACATTGCAAAAGAACTTGGATGAGTCCGCTTCTTACCTCGCCACGTTGCGAAAGAATTCATTGGTTTCTATTTGGGAAGATCACTACAAAACATTGAAGAAAATCACCTTCAATCTTGCTGGAAAGGAGATTAATTTAGCCAATTCATTGAGCAAAGGAGAATTAGCCAAGATAGCTAAAGAGGCTTCCAATAAGACTTCTGAAGCAAGTAAAATACTAGAGACCGTTACGAAGAAAATGGATACTGAAATAAAACATGAAAGACAGAAACTTGAGAGTGATTATCAATTTTTGAGAGATAAGTACCATAGGCCGAAAGCTCAAGACCTGAGTAATGACAATCTTGGTGCTTCACAAACTCTCAAGTTGGAGACTTTAGTGCAGCAAATAATCGAGGACGTCAATGATTTACCATCTTCCGATACCAATGATATTGACACCGTCAAAAGATGCTTTGATTCTCATCATGATGTATTGATACCAGAAATTACACTGATAGCGATGAGCTTGTACAATAAACTGCTTAGCCTTCAGAAGCACAAGTTGGGTTTGCAAGAGAAAATCTTTGATTACGTTTTCACAAATGTTGCAAAGGTGCAGATCAGTTTGATCAACATTCAAAAGTTTGTGGCAAATGATTTACAGCCAAGGTTAAGTGTGTTGCAGAGCTTGGAAGTGCGTCTTTCAATAGTCGTTGACTTGCCCTTGATTTTTGGTATTTTGATCATTTCTAAATACAAGAACTACAAGTGGTTTCAAAACTTTAGAAAAGTATGTTACAAAACGAATGAAATTTTTGAAATGCTTCAATTTCTCGAGCTCAATGGAAGAAACAAGTGGGTGCAAAAAGTACTTGGTAATAGCAGTGTTAAGGCTACAAATGGTAGTAGAGAGGGAGTTTTGGGTCAGTATCAAGATTTTCTCGGATCTTTGAAGCTGGAAGACTTTGTGGATGAATATATGGCGGTGCTGCAGTTGCTATTCGAAAGTAAGAGGGATAACAAGGTTGTGATTGATACTACAACTACTGGTAACAACAAGGCCTTGAACAGTTTCATCAATTCGTTGAACAACAATATTGCCAACAACAGTTTGGAGGATGGATCTATCTGGACAGAGATTAAAGTGACCAACATCAAAGAAATTCAAAACTATGTTAGCAAATTGAAAGAGGTTTTGTCAGACGAGACTGTTGTACTGAAGCTTGAAAAAAACATCACTGACTCTGGATTTGAAAACGATGCAACTTATGACGTTAATGATCAAAATTACTTGATTTTTTACAAGAAGTTTTTGAAAAATTTTGAAATTGACGGATTCACCATTGAGTTTGGCGACCGAACAAAAGAAGTTTCAAAAGGTAGCAACAATGTTTTAGGCAGTTTTAATGCAGGTGGAGATGTCATAAAGGGATATGAAAGTAGGGTTAAAAAGTTAGAAAACTTATTACATCAACAACAGTTTCTTCGATTTGATCAGCTGTTCCAGCCTTCATCAGCTGTCCGGAATCTTAACCCAATGAAGGTAGGAACATTGAACGATGGCATTAACACATTAGACAGACATCAGATTTCGTTACCCCCAAACAGGAGGTTCAGCTCCAGTGGTAATGTATCTGTCCAAAACGAAACTAACGGACATGACGAACATGATGACCAAATCACGAAATTAACCGAGGAAAATAAGGAATTGAAAAGGCAATTACTGGAATTACAGCTTCAAATCAACGGTGAAACTGATATCAGTGCCAACTTGAGACTGGAAAAAGACGAATTGCAAAAAGATCTCGAGAAAGCTCATGCTATGTCACAGGAAAAGCAAGAGCCCAATGAGGGATACGATCAAATTTCAGTCTTGAAACAGGAATTGGCTAATATGAAAGCTGATTCGGATAATCAAAAGAAATACTATCAGCATGGTCTTGAAGAGGAAGTTAACAGAGTTTCGAATTTAAAGGAGGAATTGGCAAAGCTGAAGCAAGTCTTTGATAATCAAAAGTTACACTGGGAACAAAATTATGAAGACGTTAATTCGATGAAGAATGATTTGATTGAAAACATGTCTTCGTTGCAAAAGGATCACAAGGAAGAATCTGCTACTCATTTGAAGCAAATTGAAGATTTAACACTGAAACTTGAAGATGTGGAATCGTTGAAGGAAGAATATCGGTGCTCCAATTCGAAATTATCCGAAGTTGTTTTGGATAAAAATCAAGTTATTGAGA
This sequence comes from Nakazawaea pomicola, assembly GCA_030567755.1. Lineage (NCBI taxonomy): Eukaryota > Fungi > Ascomycota > Pichiomycetes > Alaninales > Pachysolenaceae > Nakazawaea > Nakazawaea pomicola. Next base: position 86,809 of record JAJLSS010000031.1, on the reverse strand, counting down.
ATTTGTCAAATGTTATTGACTCGATGTATTTGAAGTTGAAGGATTTGAGTCAAAAAATATTTGTTGATTTGTCCATTTTTTGTGTCATCTTGGAGTCTATCGGGTTATTATTGGTTGAAGAGAGTGGTCAATTAAAGATCATTAGAGTTAAAGGTTTAAAGAAAAATAAAGTTGGAATGCAACAGATAAATTCTGACATTTTATCCAAGATTGAAAAAAATTTGTACTGGACTGATTTATCAATTGAGCATGAGACCACATCAGTCAAAGATATGATTAGAGAATCATCACCAATGGTGGAAGATGAAATTTCAGTTGGAGATAATAGTATCACAGAGTTGGATATTCACTCCAAGGCTTTGATACATAAATTTAACAATGAGTCATTTGAAAACAATTATCAATTGTTCAGTAAGACATTTGATATTAGTGAAGATTTGTTCATCAGTAGCATCACCAAAAGATTTAAAGATGTTGAGAATTTGGCAAGAAAGTTTCAAAAAGATTTAACTTTACAAAAAAATGAGATCAGCAGTTTGTCAACACTGATGAAGGGGAAATTATCTATAAGAAATTTCCAAATCAATGATTTGGTGTTATTTTTACCTACAACCGAGGAATTTAACAAGGGAAATTCTACCACGAAGCAGTGGGCTGCGTTTAATATAGGGGCTCCACATTATTTCTTACAAAATAGGAATGGTGGTGGTGGTGGAGATGATGATGATTATCAGGGGGAGGTTATCGATTTGAGTAATAGAGATTGGTTAGTTGCACGAATCTTGAATTTGAAAGAATTTAAGATCAGTGAGGAAAATCATACGAATGAGGAGATGAACCCTTTCAAGTTGAATATCGGTGTTAGTTGGTTTTATGTGAATGCGAAGGAGGAATTTTTAGAATAACTGTGTGTGTGTGTGTGTGTATTAGTTAATGAAGAAAAGACAAAACGGTTCATATTTGAAAAAAAAAAAAATTGTAAATAGTGAAAAGTGGAAAGTGAAGAGTGCTCAGGTACACAAAGATGACAGAGATCATAAAACTTCAACCGGACGAGATCACATATTCGACATTTGAATTCACTTCAATCGATGACACTGCTCATCATCATCACGCCGATGACTTTCAAACAATCATGTCCTTGATCAATGCCAATTTAAGTGAACCGTATTCGATCTACGTATATCGGTTTTTCATCAACAACTGGCCCAAATTATGCCATGTTGCTCGATTACGCCAGACAGATGAGATCATCGGTGTGATCATCTCCAAGATCGAGCAACATCGTTTCAAGAAAATACGTGGATACATTGGGATGCTCACTATTTTGGCAAACTATAGGTCCAATGGTATTCTGAAGCAGTTGATCGAGATGAATATAAACAGTATGATTTCGCAAAATTGTGATGAGATCATGTTAGAAACTGAAGTTGTCAATGTGAATCTGTTGCAGTTGTATGAGAATTTCGGATTCATCAGAGTAAAAAGATTGTACCGGTATTATTTAAATACTCATGATGCATATAGATTGATCTTGCCCATTACAGAGCGTGCTATTCAAAGATCGGTGTTTCTTGATGAATTGGACGAACTGGATAGACCAGTGGTGTTGTATTAGATCGATGCGATGGCATAGTGACCAAAGTCTCATAGCTTCGGTGGTTACTTTCACAAGATAGCACATTGAAATAACCCAATGGTGCCTATCGTACATACCTCCAACTAAAGACATACCAGTCTCTTCAGTGTTGAGACCATCGTTTCCAAAATGAGTTTTGGTCTCTCTCTATATATATATATGTCTATATATGTCGATCCAACTACCAAGACATGGAACAGTCGACCGACCGACTCCAGGGACTAGTTGCCCTTGGAGAATTACCTCATTGGTGACACCCATCCAAACCAGCACGTTGGATTTGGATTTGCCGTATGAGATGAGATGAGATGATATCGGGGTGGCACATATTTAGCTAGACCTCGAAATGTATATCTCAGCTAGTTCCAAAAAAAAACTGTATCATCCCCTATGTTGATTCTTGATTCCAAATTCCAATTTTTGAATTCTGATTTCGTCCCGATATATATATACTCTGCCTTATCTAATCATGTTATACGAGATATATATAAATATAAGATTTGACAAATTTTGAGATGGTATAATTATCTCCGTACCATAGACCAAATACCCCCTTTCCCTCTCTATATCAATCGGAAATCTCATCATCAACTCCGCCCTTTGTCTGTCTGTCTTGTTCTTCTCTTATCTTCTCACTCACTAACACGCGCCTATATTTATGTTGTACAACATTATTATAATAAACGCGCGCATTTATTATATTCATTCTTCTCCTATTGGAGAAGAAATTGAAGAAAGACCAGCTGAAATTTTTTTTTCTTCTTCTTTGTTCGCAAACAAATTTTTATGTCGAGCGAGCGGAAAGAGGAGGACGGACGGGAATGTACGTAATTTATCCCAATCTGGGCGGGTTACTATACTACTACTAACAAGATTCCCATCCAATACAATAAATAAAACCATCTTCACCCAAAGCAATTGAAAAATGCATGTATTTGTATATAAAATTAAACGATATAAATAAAAAATAAAGAAAAAACCCCCCTCTCTATAATGACGATGTTGTTGTTATTGTTGTTGACGATGATGATGATTTCTTATCAACCAGTTCTGTATATGTAATACCAAATACACTCCAATGGAAATTACACAATTTGGCGACTCTTGCACCAAGTGATTTGAAATCTGAATCTTCATCAGCTGGTGTCGCTGATGGTGATATGGCTGATGTGGTTACTGTTGTTGTGGATGTGGATGTGGATGTGGATGATGGTGAAGAAGTAGATGTAGATGTAGACTCATCTTTAATGGTATCATCTTTCAAGACATCGTCTTCTTTCGAATTATTGACAAATTCCAATAATTGTTTAAAAATCTTCTCCTCCATTAATCCATAAACTTGTGAAGATGGTTGTGTTTGCTTAATAAGCCAGTTGAATGCAAATTCAACCATTTTTTCTGGTGGTGGACGTGAACGTGAAATTTCTTCTTGACCAGGTATCATTTTACACAATTTAGAAAGTTGTAACAGTATTGAACCAATATTTCTTGTCCATTTAACATTCCCATTATCATCGGTAACTATTGCTAAAATCTCTTTTTTCAATTTATCGATCAATTCTGGTTTTGTCAATTCTTGTCTATATGGTTTAGAATCCAGATTTTGATACAACATTTGTTTAAACAACAAGATACATAGTTGTAAACATACCAATTGTCTAATATCAGCTCTTAACAACACTAATCTTGCATGATCAAATGATAAAGATGTTGGAAATGATGTAACCATATGACGACATGATAACAACTTCAAAATGGACAATGTGGATAATTCTTTCAATTTAACAGGTTTAAAATCACAATTTTCATAATTAGTAACAAACCAATTTGTCGAATCTTGTAGATTCATTTTACAACGATTAACCATCTGTGTGAAATAATTCCTTTCAAAATCAACCAGTGTTTCAACCAACACAGGTCGTAAGATTCTTATCTGATGATTGGCAACATCTAATTTCATTGCTTCTAATATTGAAAAAATCATTCTTAATCCATCGACTAAATTTGAAATTGAATTTTCTTGATTCAGTGTAATAAATTTACCAGTCATTTCATCAACCCATGAATCTCTCATTGGAGCACAGTGACTTTTAAAAATTTGTGATAACCATTTCAGTAATGAAACAAAATCAAATGCAAAATTTTTCAATTGTTGTATGAGTAATTCAATATCCATAACTTCATTAACTTGATCAATATCCTTTGTTGGTAATAAACTGATCAAAATTTCTTTCAAAGTTTGAAACAAAGGTGGAAATCTGGATTCCAATTGATTGAATTTCTTATTCACGATATACGATTCACATTCACGTTGTACGTCATCCCAATACTTATCAACAGCCATTTTCTTCTTACGCCCTCTTTCACCATCCAAATTAGGTCTAAATTGTAATTGTGGATCGAACAAGATATCATGTCTCAATTGTGGATTTTTCAATATTTCATGTAAATCGATCTCTCGTAAACTTTGTAAGCTTACAGGAGGTAAAGGTGGAGGGTGTTGAGTTGTTGAAATGATGTTATTATTGTTTGTAGGTGGGAAGAAGGGTTGTTGTTGTGGGAATGAAAATGCCATGGATGGAACTGCATTGACAACATTTTCTGAAAACGCACCACTGAAATGGTATTGGTTATTTGAATGTTGATGTTTATGTTGTTTATGTAATTGTTGCTGCTGTTGTTGTTGATGTATTTGATATTGATGATGACGGCGTAATGCAGAAAATATAACATTTGGTAAAGATCTTGACCTGTATCTTTTGATATTACTTACATTTGGTTGGTGTCTGTTCTGTTTGTGCAGATGTTGATGCTGCTGCTGTTGTTGCTGTTGCTCTTGTTGCTTCTGTGATTGTCTAAAGGCTTCATGTTGCAGTTGCATTTGAACTTGTTGATGTTGTTGTTGCTGTTGTTGTTTCATAATATTGACAGGTGTATTAGATGTAGTTGTTGGTTCGTTTGATAAAGATGGAGCTGAAGTGTTTGGACTAATCGGTGTAGGTATGAGTATTTGCGATGAAGGGTTTGATGAAGAAGTTGTGGTGGCGATTGTCAGAGTTGTGACATCCAATCTTGCTCTTTTATTTGATGATAATTGTAAATCAGTTGTTGAAGTGGAGGTGGATAATGAAGATGTGGTTGATGTATTTGAGCTTGATGATGATGATGATGATGATGATGATGATGATGTTGTGCTCGACGTATTTGAAGGAGTACTACTTGAAGGGTTTGTTGTACTTGTTGAAGATCGTTTATTTGTTGAGTCGAAAAAGACTTGTCTAAACTGGTCTTCTTTTGTTGAAGTGAAGATCTGTTGAGTCTCTTGATTTTCTTGGTTGTTGAGTTGTGAGTTCATCTTGATATATGTATTTTTGCTAATGCTAATTTTTTAACACCAATATTGGATGACTATGTATGACTAAAAAAAGTGACTCTGGAATGCTTTAAAAGAGGTGATAAAAAAAAGGACAGACAGATGTTGTAAATATTTGTGGGATGTTATGACTAAATGGATATGGATATGGATATTGGTATAAATAGATGAATGAATAGATAGATATATGGATATGATATGATATGTGATTTAGTAATAATTGAAATAAGAATTGTATTTAAATAAAGTACAAAAAAATATGAAATGGGATTTTTATTTAATTCGATTTTGATTAAAAAAAAGTAAAAAGAAGAAGAAAAAAAGTAACAACAAACAACAATTTTTTCTTTCTTTCTCTGTTTCTTCTTCTTCTTCTTCTGTGACTGAATCTTGATGATATGGAAAGGGTATATTCAGCATACTATACTATACTATACTATACTATACTATGCAATAATATAATATATCAATCATCACATAGTGATAGACCATGTTGATATATTCTCTCTCTTTCTCTCTCTCTCTCTCTCTCTCTCTCTATCTTCTTCTCTTCTTTTCTTTTTACTGTTTTGCTGAATCTTCTCCTTCTCCACCTGCTGAATCTTCTCCGGGGGTTTTTTCCAATACGGATTAAAATTTCTGTTTCTTCTGCGGTGTTCCTAAACTGGCGGAATTGGTAAAGCGAAGAACTACCCTTCTGTAGACTACCTCATTGGGACATAACCCTGTTTGTCTCTTTGTCATCACCGATAAAATAATAATAATTCACAATCAACTGATACCGCTAAACCGGTTGGTTATGTAAATATCTATGTTTTAAACTATACACTGTATCTCCCAAATACATACATACATACATACATACATACTTGAAAATCATATTGGTCTCTATCTCTATCTCTAATTATATTCCTACTCATAGTCATACTCAAAGTCATAGTATAATCCATAATAGTAAGCCATCTTTTATAATTAAAACTTAATTCGTTTTCTACGAAAAAATCACACTTTTACAGAAAAAATATATATACAATTTTTAACTTAACGGACAATACAATATAATACAATATAATTCTATATACACAAGGTAAAGAGGCAAGATGGATCCAACTCAAGACCCCAATTTCATTCCACCATCATCGAACCCCAATATGATTCCTCCGGCAAATTCAAATCAAATTCCAAATAATCCAACAATACAACCTTATGTCATTGCCGATTATAATGAAGCATTAGATGCCCCACTGCCACATCCTTCATCCACTTATACAACTGGAAACACCCAGAGTCATCATCATAGTTTAGTATCATCACCTACTAATACAATCCATTCTTCTTCTTCTGTATCCCATAAAGTTTCAATCCCATCTTTGTCCCTAGATAGTGGGTCAAGTTCAACAAAAATTCAACATAAGAAAATCCCAAGAAGGCCAACTGAATTACAACCATTCACTTCGGATTCATCATCAAGTGCCGATGATGAAGCTGAGGAAGAACAACCGCAACCGCAACCGCAACCGCAGCAGAAGCAGCAGCAGCAGCACCAGAGAGAAAATCATCAACATATAACGAACTCTCCAATGGTACATTCATATCAAATTGCAGATTTAGAAGAAGTACCACATGGTATTGTAAGACAAGCAAAGACATTACAAGATTATCAATTCCCAACACATAGGTTATCCCCTACACTAAGAGACGCCTCAAAATTCCCACTTGTGATAGTTGCATGTGGTTCATTTTCACCGGTGACGTATTTACATTTACGTATGTTTGAAATGGCAATGGATCTGATTAGGGAAGATACCAAATTTGAAGTCATTGGTGGTTATTATAGTCCCGTTAGTGATAACTACAAGAAGCAAGGACTTGCACCACATCATCATAGAGTGAGGATGTGTGAATTACTGTGTGAACGTACTTCATCATGGCTCATGGTTGATGCATGGGAATCATTACAACCACGATATACACGTACTGCATTAGTCCTCGATCATTTTAACGAGGAGATCAATTTGAAACGTGGTGGTATCAAAGACAGTTCCGGAAGACAACGAGGGGTGAAGATAATGTTACTAGCCGGTGGAGATTTAATTGAAAGTATGGGTGAACCTAACGTTTGGCTGGAATTGGATTTACACCATATCTTGGGGAAATATGGATGTTTAATTGTAGAGAGAACAGGTTCCGATGTGAGAAGTTTTTTGTTGAGTCATGATATCATGTATGAACATCGGAAAAATATCTTGGTCATCAAACAATTGATCTATAACGATATTTCATCTACCAAAGTTCGATTGTTCATTAGAAGAGGGATGAGTGTACAATATTTATTACCGAATAGTGTGATACGGTATATCCAAGAACATGGTTTATACCTCTATGATAAAGAACCGGTGAAGCAAGTGATGAACGAGAAAGCTGACTGACTGTCTTTGTGGTGAATGTGATTACCGGATTAGGCAAGTTGTAAATATTTATAATAATTTTTTCCCTAACAACATTTTATTTTATTTAATTATCGATAATGAAACAACATACAAAATGTGTCTATCTCGGGTATTATTGTTATTGCATATCTATCTCGAATTCGATCGATGGATGAAGAAGTATTTTTTTTTTAATATAGAATTCTAAGCATCGGTATATCATATCATATCATATCAGATAGAACGATTTGTGACCTATCATATTATACAATACCCCTTTCCCTTACACCATATCACATAAACCTTACCCCTATACTTTACACCATATCATATCATATCATAGGACAACATGGTACGAACACAACAATTCATAACAATATCAGCAATAACACTGCTATCATCACTCCTATTACTGAACATCGCCATCTCATTATACATCCTCATAAGATCCAATATAGTGATACCCTTGATATTGTTCATCATTGGTGAGTTCTCATCGATGTTGGGGATAGCTGTGAGTGGGGTGGTGATCAGAGGTAAGACTGGGTTTGGCACAGTGTGTACTGTGCCTTTTCTACTCTCGCTTTGTTGTGGGATGACATATGTGCATTTAAAATTGTTCAATTCAGGGACAGTATCGAGATTGCAATGTGTTTGGTTTTATTCAATGGTTGTGTCGATGTTACTCAGAGGGTACGTCTTGAGTCTTGGTGGAGAGATGACGAGTACAATACCAATGGAAGAAGAGAAAAGTAGAAATGTATCCGGGGATAGTTATGATACAATTCAGTATCATCAAGAAGATTACAATGCAAAGCATAGAGTTAATAACAAAGACTCGTTGCTGACTTTGGTCCAACAACATCAACAACAGCCACAACCACAACACAGTGCTTCGCTTCTAAACATTTTCAAAATCAGGCAAAATTCAAACCCACAAATCAACACAATATCACAATCATCGTCTTCAAATGATAATTTTTACAAAGCACAACTAAATAATCAAAGTCAACTACCGTTGCAAAACAATGAGATTTTACAAAATGAAAAAATCATGCTTGCACATATCTCAAATTCATTACTTCCTCCACATTTACAAAAAGGTGAGAGTGATATCATCGTTCTGAGAAAGAGAAGTGAAGAGGAAACACGTGACATCGCTTCAATGAACATACCCACAGCATCTTCACACCCGATATTCGGTGTTACTGGTAACTCATGGACAACACCATACAGCAGCAGCCCATCACACGAATCGACATCATCACAACCAGGTAAACAATTCATCTCATTACAAGACTGGGAATCAAACAAACAATCATGGATATCGCAAACCAGTATACTGAACCCACGCAAAACATCGAATTTAAACCTCACCACGATAATCAGTGATCATGATTTGGAAGAAGAATTAACAAAGCATATTGATGATGATCGGAGTGATCAGAAATCGGATGTTGCACCATCGTTACACTCGTTTAGATACGGTGTTAAAACTCCATTACAAATCGATACGAAGAATTTGGATCCACCGATCGATGATCACGTGAGTAAAGAAGATATGGGATACGATAGTCCGATCTCGATACCATCGGATAACGAAGATATCTTGGATCAATTCGATACTTTCAATTCAAGGACAAGTGTATTTTACAACATGGCAACACCATCAAATCAAAATTTGAGATCACCCAGGAGGAAGATTAGGCGTTCTTCGATGTCACCCACAAGAAGGAACACATCGAGGAATTCATCACCGATTAAAAAATTCTTTTCATCGACTACATCGGCAGCGTTGGCGAGTCCTGCATCCACGTTACCTAAGCATGGTAATAATCATCTAAAGTCGAAATCGATGTACAATTTTGAGTTTTCACAGTTGAAGAAACGATCATCTTTTTTGAACTTGACAAGTGGATCTAGTGCTTCCATCACCGCACAACAACAACAACAACAACAACAACAGCAACAGCAACAGCAACCACGTAGGACGAAATCACTATCACCTGTGAAAAGAGACGGCACGGCTGCTGGAGGTTCATCGACAATGTCAACGATGAAAGCGCAGATGACACCGATATCACTGCGTCATCAATTATTAGTCCCTACATATCGTATGACAGCACTGATCGATGGGAGAGCAGCAAGCATCAATAATGGAGACACTAGTATTACCACCAATGGTGGTGAGAACGAGAACAGTACCAGTTCCGGAAACACGCCGAATTCACAACAGTACAGTATAAGTCCTTGTCCCAGTGTCGGTTTCGGCGAATATGATCGTGAGAAATGGAGGCGGATCAAATTGAAATTGCAGCATCTCGATGATGATGATAATGATGATAATGGTGGTGGTGATGATGGCGGTGGCGACGGTGGTGGTGTGATAGAGATGGGGAAAATGGTGTAAGGAACGTTGAGGGCGAGATCGATGGGCTTACGGGAAGGAGGAAAGTTAGTGGGGATATTTATATTCTTTGAAAGCTGCAAGTTATACAGTGTCATCCAGGATGGTGACTTGTGGATTTCTCCTGTCGGATTCCAGTATTCCACCATTGTTCAAACTAGTCAACTCGGTACGTATTTTAGATACCCATAAATTCAATTCATCAGTCGTGTCGTTGTATAATAATAATAAATTGACCAAGATTTGTCTTTTGATATTGATCAAATCTGTGTTTTGCAATTGTGAGTCGAGTAAGGTGTTCATGATCATGGGGAGTTGCGTCAGGAGGTATATCGTGGACCAACGATGTTCGGAAAATGTGATTAAAATGGTGAAAAGTTCTTGTAACGAGGGAAGGTTTTTCAATTCACTTGTTGAGATGGAAAGTTTGTGGAATGCTGACTCACTGGTGATGAGATTTTGGTAAATAGGAATGGTTTTCAAATTCAATTTCAAAGTGGTCAAAAATTCATCTTCTTCTTGTTGGACAAGACATTGTGGATTGATAAGCGATAATGCATAGACTGACAAATCGTCAAAATAATAACTGTTTGTCATCTCCCTAACAACACGATACTTCGATTCAACTTGCAGAAATCTTTTCGTATATGACAATTTACTCAACATGATTACAATCTCATTGCTGACAAACCCTTTATATGGATAACCCTCCACATAGGACAAGTCAATAATCGGATCTATTAACAACTCATCAAGCAACCAGTTCAATTTTCTTGACAAGACTTTGTCCAAACAACCATTATAATAGTTGATTATCGATAACGGGTACATTATATCGTCGTTGCGTAATTCATCAATAGTGAATTTGAAAAAAGCCAGGGGTAATTCATCAACTGACACAAACTCCAAATAAACATTCTTGATCAAGTCAAATAACCTCACTTGTACTTCGACACCACCATCAATTTTCATCTTGTGCAAGATATTGATAATCTCCTTCGATAACAACCTCCTACGTATCAATTCCCCACGTTGGCTCAACTCAAGGATCAAATTCTCCACTGTGCTCACCACAGATATCGAAGCCTCGGAGGAACCCAACTTCTGGATCAAGATCTTTATCAATTCGGTGTTTGCCAAGATATCTATAGGTGATGCTTTCAAGACCAAATGACAAAGACTAGTTAGTATAAGAGAATTATTACTTCTATCTATCCCATGTATTATCTCAGACAATGGTGTGATTCTCAGTGTCAATGAATCGAAATCATAGTGGGACAGTAAGGTGTCAAAAAGTTTCATCAAAGATTCTTGAATGGTGAAATCTTGCTCATAAAAACTGGGCATCGCCAAATAACTTATCAAACTTTGGTAAAAAGTATCTTCAGATTCTGATAGAGAAGTGCTCGCTGGGACGTTGTCAAGATGTCTGATCAACCAGCTTATGGTCTGCAAGTCTACGCTTTCATTGTTTGAGGTGAAACTGTGTTGCAATTCCTCCATCGGTATCGATAAGTCCATCTTATCTTGTCTTCTGTGTTATATCTTTTTTTGGTTTTGCCTCTCTCTATCATATTTTTCTTTTCTATCTCTGTGTGTTTAGTTTTTTTTTTTGCTTTTGCTTTCTTCAAGATAAACAGGAAAGCCATTTATTGGATTGACAAGTTGAGCAAAGAATATGGAACAGATCATCAGAGACAACGTGAAGGAGTCCAGAATAGAGTCCTTGTTCACCAAGAACTTGACCCAGTTGAAAGAGTTGAACTACGACGGATATTTGGCCAATTTGAACAATTGGATCTTGGTCATCAACGAGTGTATAAACCAACAAGTATTCTCTGATCCGTTGATATTGCATAGTGAAGTTTTGAACAACCTCACAATACGCATCAATGGCAAATTATTGAAGTTGGAAAAAGGAGTGTTGAATGTTGTTATCAACCATATGGTCAATGAGACAGAGGAATTGATCCCTGTGTCAAGATACCAATCAACACCATTGGATAAATCCACAATCAACAAGTTTTTCCACAAAGTGATATCCAATACCGTGTACAACTTGGACTATAATATAAGCAACAGGGATGGATCATTGCAAAAAGACTCATTGCTCTCGATAAGCAAATTGAAGGAGATGAGCTCGAGAATTTATGATTTTTACAAGTTTGAGTTTTTGACTAATGAAGAGTACAGTGATTATGTGATACGGAAAGAACATTTTTATAAGCTTCTTGTTCAACAGTTACATGTGAGTGAGTTGGATTACGACTTGGTGTTGAAATATTTGTCAAGAGATATTCAAAAGATCATGATCAAGGATGACAAAGTGATCAAATTCATCAGCCACCAAGAAGATACTCATAACATCGATGACAACGATGAAAGTGTCTCACTCCTCAAGTCGACATCGTTTCAAATGTCCAATTTGATCCAAAAACTCTCCTCAAAACAACAAGATTTGAAGACGGAAATTCTAAGAAATTCTCAGAATCAAAAATTTGCAAAGATTTTATTACAAAATTATAAAAAAATCGAATTAAATTTAGAGAAACAATCGATTCAATTGACTAATTTGACAGCTTTATTGGATCAAATCAATCAACTGAGTTTCAACAAGACTTTGATATCAACGATCACCACTAATTCTCAATTGTTAGAAAGGCTCAATCAAAGTACGGATATCGATAATTTACAAGAAGTATTAGACACGATGAGCGATAACATTCAAGAATCACAAAAAGTCAGTGATTTATTATCGTCAACCACGAGTGACATCGATGACAAGGAGATTGATCATGAATTACAAGAGATGATTGATGAATCCGCGGAAAAGAAGGAACTGACATCTGTCAAAGAAACAGTTGATAGACAAGATGAAGAATTGGCAAAGAGATTTAGTAAATTAAAATCGGACCCGTTGGGTAAGACTGAATTTGGACATGATGATGGTTCTGTGAAGCTTAATTCAAAAGATCCTAAACTGGGAAAGACAGAGGCAGGTAAAACAGAAGCAGGAAAGACAGAAGTCGGTAAAACTGAGGTTGGTAAGACCGAGATTGGTAAGACTGAAGCCGGTAAGACTGAAACTGGGACCTTTGAGAGAGGAAAAACTGGTAAGGAAGAATCTGAGAAGAAGGAAGAAAAGACACCAGTCTATGCATAGTGGGTTTCACTATATTTTATCCCACATCATCACATCATATTTTTTTTTTGTTTTTGTTTTTGATATGTTCCATTCTAAGGAGTTGTTTGCTTTACGATATAATAATACATAATACACATAATTAATGATAATAATACACAGAATTTTTCTTTTGTTCTACAAAAAATAGTTCACGCCATTAACTCTCCCACTCTCAGTTCATCTTTAACATTCAACATCCCAATCTGTCCATCTCGATACTCTTCTCTCAGTAATTGTGATTTTAAGCTTTCGTAAACCACGCTCTCATCACCATCGATGCCGAAACTCTGGATATCCGGTGGGATCTCGGACATCGACACACTGGGTGCCCCATTGAGGAAACGTAATTTTTCCAAAATCGTCGTTTTCAAATTATCAAGATATTTTCTATTGTTCTTATTCTCAATCTTACCATCAAGATTTGGATGCAATGAATAATCCGGCTTGAACCAATTCCTAAAGGGTAATGACTCTGGAAGTTTGTTCTCCAATTTCACGTTGGTCAACAACGAAGTTTCATAACACCATAACCTACTGACATTTCTCGGTGTATAACCACCACCGCCTAATACGAGCATCGGTATACCAAAACTTTTTATAAAATTCACACATTCTCCATGGGCCTTGATGTTCAAATTGAAAACTCCTAATCTGTCACACCCCAACGAATCGGCACCACATTGTTGGACTATCACTGATGGATTGAATTGGTTTATCAAAGGTTCCATTATGGATTTGAACAATCTGATATAATTTTCATCATCAATACCATCTCTCAATGGAACATTGATAGAATAGTTTTTACCCTTCTCTAAACCAACCTCTGTATGATTCCCCGTTGATGGGAAAAAATTTCCATCATATTTATGGAATGAACATGTCATGACTCTATCACTTAAATAAAATGCATCTTGTACACCATCACCATGATGAATATCGATATCGATATATAGCACTCTTGGATACACTCTGAGCAAGTTCAAAATTGAAAGAACTATATCATTAACATAACAAAACCCAGAAGGTTCCAATTTCTTAGCATGGTGTAATCCACCTGACCAATTAATGGCAATATCACTTTGATTATTGATCAATTTCCTCGTCAGATCTAAACTCAGCCCAGCGTAAATGGACAGATAATCGTACATCCCATCAAATACTGGACAATCATCTCCGATGTTAAACTCCAGTAACGTGGCCAGATACAGTTTTTGAGCCAGTTTATCCGGCGTGATCATGGCAAGAAAATCGACATAACTTTCACTATGGAATTCAGCTAACTCCTCCCGTGTGGCACGACGAGGCTTATAGATATCAACTTGCTCGTGTAGTTTGTATGCAGAGACCAAATGATCCGTCAACATTAACCTAAAAGGTTTCATTGGATGTCTGACACCATAATGATATTGTGACAGTTCTGGGTTGAAATGATATGAGATTTTTGGTCTGTAATGATTGTTGAAATTGGACTGGATTTCGTAGAGCGGCTTATACTTTAGACTTTTTGAATCGCTCTGTATTGTCTCATCCTCTCCCCATGTATGTGACATTGGTTGATTGATATATTCGAGAATTGCAAGTTACTTGACTTTGTGGTTTTCGTTTATGGCAATTTTTTTCTAGTACAATTTTTTTTTTTTTCTATTTTCTGTTTTTGAGTGGAGATGTTTTGTTTTGTGCTTCTTGAGACGTTTGAAAAATAGACCAGCACCAATTGCAAAGATAACAGCGCGCGACTGCTTTGATATAATTAAGTAAGATGAGGATTAATTACAATGCTAGAAGTACTCAACCAGACTGTAATCAGGATCCGTTTATGTGTCTAATCTGTAAATCTTCACCGTGTACTCTCATCATTTGAGTATGATGTGATGGTTAAAGATGAGATATGAGATTAGCAAAACACATATCCACTTCTCGATATTACACTACTTCTACTTCCACTAGACTAGACTAGAATACAAAGGAGACTGCGAATAGAGACAATCGAGTATAAACCCGAAATTCGTATACATGATTGATTGTTATAAACGAAAACAAAAACGGCTACGAAAAAATTAATCAAGATTTACTGATAAGCCAAAAGATCATCAGTGTTAATGAACATACAATGTCAGTTGATCCAGTTACTGTGTCGTTGAAGGACTTGAGTACAGGCACTATACCTTTCTTCAAATTGGAAGCAGCTTTTGACGAGAATTCATTGGGTATAATCTTGGTCGAAGATTTACCACCAGAATACCATGAGTTGAGGTTGAAAGTGTTGAAGCAGGCATCTGAGTTGGCAAAATTGCCTCTGCAAGTTCTTTCAAGCTTGGAAGACGAGGAAGCTATATGGTTAGTTGGGTGGTCATTGGGAAAGGAAAAATTGAACAATAAACCTGATTTGTACAAAGGCTCTTTTTACATCAACTGTTCATTCTATAAAGATTTTGAGAAGGAAGGACCGACAAGGGAAGAAGCAAATGGCTTCGAAGATTTCAAGGCATATACACTGTCCAACAAATGGCCGAGTGACAACCTATTGCCAGATTTCAAAATCAACTGCAAAAAGCTCATTAACCTCATCATAGATGTTAGTATCGAGGTTGCCAAAAATTGTGATCGGTACTGTGTTGCAAAATTACCCCACTACGAACCAAATTACTTGTCCAAGATGGTAGAAAACTCATACACAACAAAAGCTCGTCTATTGCATTACTTTCCTCGAAGTGAAGATCTGGGTGATGGGGATGACGAATGGTGTGGAGAACATTTGGATCATTCATGTTTGACAGGGTTGACAAGCGCATTGTTTCTCAATGACACCACCGGAGATATACTAACTGAAAGCATCGACCCAGATTCGGGGTTATATATCAAGAACAGAAAAGGTAACGTTCACAAAGTGAGCATCCCTGTTGAGTGTTTGGCATTTCAAACTGGTAGCTGTTTGCAAGAGATCTCGAACAATAAATTTAAGCTGGTTCCACACTTTGTCAAAAATGGAAAGTTATCTAATAACATTGCGAGAAACACCTTGGCAGTTTTTTGCCAGCCTTCATTACAAGACAAAGTCAATAATACTGAATCATTTGCTGATTATTGTCAACGAATTTTGAATGCAAATCATTAAAAATTATCCCAGCACCCCCCACAACAGCCACATTGCACCTTAATGTCGGCCACAGTTGCGAAAAAAATCGGCGGGAAGAATCCTTTTTTTTTTTATTTTGATAGAAGAGAGAGACAAAATAGAAAAAAAAATATTTTTAGGTCAAACTGTGAAAAGTATAAGAAGAGCATCATCATCTCATCTCATTACATTTCCGTACGACACGCAACAAAGCAACAGCAGATATTCACAGCTTTAATACACTGTTATGAGTGATATGAGCAAAGCAGAGTATGTCGAAGATTCTTCATCTGAAACTCAGCTCGAGCATGAACTCAACCTTGCCATCGACTCAAATGGGCTAAAGCGAGGCTTATCAAACAGACACATCTCGTTAATAGCATTAGCTGGTGTTATCGGGCCCGGTATATTGGTCGGTGCTGCCGGTGCATTACACAACGGTGGTCCACTGAGTTTGATCATCCTGACTGGTGTCGTTGGGATCTTGGCATTTTCTGTGTTGCAAAGTTTGGGGGAGTTGTCGACAATGTATCCAGTTGGTGGGGCCTTTTCCACGTTATGTGGGAAGTTTATCGATCCGGCAGTCGGTGCTGCTGTAGGATGGAATTATGTTATTGTGTGGATAGCAGTTTTGGCCAATGAATACAACACGATATCTTCAATCATGCAATATTGGAGTAATGATAAAGTTCCATTATATGGATTTATCTTGATTTTCTGGGCTTTCTTTTTGATTTTCCAATTTTTACCGGTGGCCGTCTTTGGGGAAATGGAATTCTGGCTTGCCTTGATGAAAATTTTGGGCCTAGTTGCATTTTATCTATTTGCTATTATCTATATGTCTGGTGGTGTGAGTGGGACCCCACTGTTTGGATTTCAATATTGGAATGAGCCAGGTGCGTTTGCCAATGGTTTCAAAGGTGTTGCTGAAGTGTTTGTGTTTTTTTCAACATTCTATTCCGGTACTGAAGCTGTTGCCATAACTGCAGCAGAATCCAAAAACCCATCGGTTGCAGTGCCAAAAGCCATCAAACAAACTTTTTGGAGAATCTTAGTCATCTATATGGGTGTCGCTGTTTTCTATGGTGCAACGGTTCCTTACGATGATGACAACTTGTTAGGAGCCACGAAAGTTTTAAAATCACCAATCACCATTGCAATCCTGAGGGCTGGTTGGGATAAAGGCGCCCATTTGGTGAACGTTTTCATATTGCTTACATGTTTGTCTGCTGTCAGTTCTTCAATCTACATTGGTTCAAGGACCATTTTCAATTTGTCAAAAGAAAATGCAGCACCAAAATTTTTGTCATATGTTCATAAGAAGAATCATATACCAATATATGCTGTGCTTTTGATGAATGCTTTTGGTTTGATATCTTTGATGAATGTATCCACTGGTGCAGCAAACGCTTACAATTACATCGTAAACTTGTCAGGTGTTTCAGTTTTCATAGTATGGGGTTCCATTTCATTTTGTCATTTGAGATTCAGAAAGGCACTACGATTACAAAACTACCCGGTCGAAAACTTGCCTTTCAAAGCGTTGTTTTTCCCTTGGTTAACATACCTTGGATTATTCGGTAACATTGTCCTTGGTTTGATTCAAGGTTGGACCTATTTCAAGCCTTTTGATGCTGGTAACTGGGTTGATGCGTATATCTTGTTTCCCGTCTTTTTATTAATTGTTGTAGTGGTGAAATTGGTCAACAAGACGAAATGGGTTGACTTAGCCACTGTCGATTTGGAAAAGGATAGAAGGGCTGATTTAGAAGAAGTGTTGCACAGCAGGAACATTGGAAGAGGTGGGAAATTCTTGAACTTGTTTTGATCCATCCCTCTTATATATAGATGATTGATAGCTTTGTGAAAGTAGTGCTTTAATAAATAATTACCTCAGATCTTGTTGACTGTGTTTTTTTTTTTTTTCTTCTTGTTTAAATAGTGGCAAAAAAAAAGTTTATGGATAGTTCGAAAACATTGGGATAACAAAGAATCACACTGCTAAATCACCAATTGTTCAGACCAAAGTGGTTATATACGTATACATTTAACGAGGAATAATGTCAAGTAAGTGGAGTTTTTGCTAGCCATTGAGCTAGTTACTGATCAATTGATTTGAAACTAACAATTGATGTTTTTAAAGATTCTGGATTCGACAGACACATCACAATCTTTTCACCAGAAGGTAGATTATACCAAGTGGAATATGCTTTCAAAGCCATCAATTCATCTAATATTACATCCATTGGTGTATGTGGAGATGACTCAGCAGTTATAGTATCACAAAAGAAGACCCCTGATAAATTGTTGGATTCTAAAACCATAACTTACCTTTTTCAGATCACACCAACCATTGGATTATGTTGTAATGGATCAATCGCGGACGCTAGAGCACAAGCATTAAGAGCAAGACTGGAGCTGGCTGAATTCAAATATAAATATGGTTATGAAATGCCATGTGACGTTTTATCAAAGAGAATGGCAAATTTGTCACAAATTTACACACAAAGGGCTTATATGAGACCATTAGGGGTCGCGTTAACATTTGTGAGTGTTGACGAGGAATTTGGACCAACGTTGTTCAAATGTGATCCAGCTGGCTATTATCAATCAACAAAGCTGACATCAACTGGACCAAAACAACAACAAGTTTTAACCTCATTAGAGAAAGCGTTCAAGAAAAACAAAAAAGTCAAAGGAGACTGGACAAACGTGGTAGAGTTTGCAATAGTTGAGTTAAGCAACACATTGAATACCGAATTCAAGAAAAACGATATCGAAGTCGGTGTCGCTACAAAAGATGGGTTTAGGGTGTTGACGGCCGAGGAAGTGGAAACTCGTCTTACTAACATAAGTGAAAAAGACTGAGAATTGTTTATACTTTTATGAATATAAAGATCAACCCCATTTTTTTTATCTAAAGTTTTCTCTGTAACAGTGGCAAAACGTTCTTTCTTCTGCTATCATTCGCTTTGATCATTCGCTTTGTTGTGATGTTTCTAACATCTCCCTTGTTTGACTTGTTATTTTCAAAACATCTCTGTCTAGCTTCGAAGTAGCTTATAGTAATTGCGGTGAAGCAAGTCTTGAAGGTAGATTTTGAAATTTTCGAGACTCAAATTGAAACAAAATAGAAAGCAGAAGTAAAGAAGGAATAAGTAATTGCGAAGAATACCACACAAGTGTTCAGGATTAAAAAAATGCATATTAACGGCGTCAAATAACAATAAGACAGAAGAGAATAATTGGCTAAGTGGTCAAGTCTCAGCCCTTTATTTTCCCAGTTTCTGAACAGCATACTGATGGGGTTGATTTCCCCAATTTTTCATCGGGATATCAGTCTTCACTCTGTGTTTCTCTGTCAGTTGCAAGGTACCCATTTGATTTAGCCCTTGGATAAACTCGTTGGTGCACCAGCAGAACTACTGAGCAATCTAAGGTCTCTTACTGCATCACCAGCTTGTGAAGTGGGTTCCGATGATAAATCTGATATTTGTTCAACGCCATGTTTTTCGATGGCGCGAGTGGCTGCAGCATTCGTTGCTTGATCAGCAGTTGTATGAGAAAGAGGTGGTTCTTCATCTTCTTCAGCTTGGTTGCCGGCTTTTTGATTAACTATCTTCAGCTTGGGCTACCACTCCTTGTTTACCTTCACCTTCTTCACCAACCTGATTATCTTGTTAATAACAATCGATTTTTAGACAGTGATTGATCAAGTTCTCTGAAGAGCGTTTCGCATGCTCGATAAGACCATCGTGTTTCTTTTGCTCTTTGTCAAGTTTTTCTAAATGAAAATTGAGCAATTGTCGAATATCATTAAAATCTACACATGTTACCCCTTTTTCGCTCCAACTTTTGCAATTGAAAACTCACGATTTCATAGTCTTTGTTAGACGAAATTTTTTTGAAAAAGAATCTGAAAAGAGTGGGAACATTCTATCCTTCTCCATCACTTTTACCTTCTTATTATTTGTTAAGTATTTATTGCATAACAACAATCAGACTATTTGTTAAGAGAAGGAAAAAGGCTCATGTCAGAAAGATTGGACACTGTACATGGAATGTATATGACTATCTCCGAGAGCTGATTTTATTAACAGACAAGGCAGCTTGCAGCTTAAATTACTAGGTGCACATCTTGATGATGTGAAATGATTTATATAGGAACTAATCCGAAAGAATTTCCAGTTGCAGAGTTCCACTAGTCAACGTGCCCCCGAAGCGATGAGATAAGGGCAAATATTTAAAAAAGCTATTATTTCTTCACGATTTGGAACATAAGACTAAAATTCGCCTGATCTACACTTCTACTTATTCCCTGGATAGAACCCTTAAAAAACAGTCAAAAATTCAAAATTTTGGGCACTGCTTGAAAATCTTGGCCTTGTACAAAAGACTAAATCCACTGATATCTAATTTCTAAGGTGAGGTTCAACCATATCGGTCTCAACTATGTAATCCCAGACAGAACAAGAAGAGTTGAAAATGACATTTCGTTGTATAGGCTTAAGTACAAAGAGGAGTTACCCCACGAACCAGATTTTTCACATCAAAAAGAAGAAGGGGATAATTTGTTATGGTAATTTAATACGTGCTATTAACCATGCAGTGAAGAATCTAATATGGGACATACAAAACGATGAAAAGAAGTCCTATATAAGACAAACACCTAAACCAACTAAGATCAAGTTCTTGATCAAGAAACTACTATCCTTATATTTTTTTATCTTCAAATCATTCTCCATCTTTATATGTCCCAAATACGTTAGCAACTCCAGCAAAACCACATCACTAAACTTATCAGTTTGTAGATTGGCTGTATTCTCAATAATTCTGAAAGTGATCGGTGGTAGATTGTTTGTTGATACGTTTTGTTCTTGAAATTGTTGTTGTTCATCGTGATCATGATAATTGTCAAAAAATGAATCATCACTGATTAAAGTGTCCAAATCATTTGCATTGAGTTCATAAAGTTGATCATTGTCATAGTTATTGATGAATTTCACCAATTCTGGATCAATCTTGTATCCCTGTTGGTACTTCAGTTTTAAATCTTTGAATTGTAATTTGAAATCAATCATCACATATTTCCGCTGAGTCGTAGTTGTCTTAGTTATCATATTGTTTTCATTATTGTCATTGTCATTGTCATTGATATTCGCTATCTTATGGTATAATCCACTGATTATACTTTTCAATTCTTGATTTATTCTCGTCTCATAATTTTGTTTTGGTTCATCCTCCGGAAACATGATATCTGCAATTAACTCCATCTTACCGGTATCTATCCATTCGAAGTTCAGTGGCTTCGGCAAATTTCCTAATTCTAATCCATCAATTCTAAACCTTATAATTTGCTTATAAGATTCTTCTCTTGATCTTGTATCCACCTCATTCCCCGTCTCCAAATTGACAGGTACTCTGAACAAAGCGTTCACAAGATCCTGAAATATTGATGTACTTTGATTTGATTCCTCTGTTCTGAAGTTTATCTTTTCCAATTCGTTAAATGATGCATAGTTCCTCTTCAGCTGCTTCGTATGAATGGTGAACAAAGAATCATTGATGGCTCCAGTGCAATTGTCCGAATTGAAAAAATCATAAATCACAAACTTATTACGCAATTTGTCCAATTGACAATGGAATATTTGGAATTTGACACCATTCAATTCAATGAGCGAATCTTTTAATACGAAATTTTCAATTTCATAATTCTTATTGAAGTAATCAGATAGTTCGATATTTTTAGAGGTCATTGAACCTCTCATCCCATTGATTTCAAGATCTTTTATCAAACCTTTACCTTCTTGCCATTTTTGAAATGATAAATTTAAACAAATGTTCTGTATCTTGAATCCATTAATTTTCAAGTTTTGGAAAATAATTCTGCCATCTTTGTATTCAACATTGAAACTCCTGTCGATCTCAATCTGTAAGTTTGAAGTATCAAATTTCAACAATTTCAACAAATACTTATTTCTCCCATTTTGATTATTCATAAATTTGTCAAATAAGTAAAAAATCAAGCTCACAAATGTAGTCGTTCCTACAACAAACCATAATAAGTTTCCCATCACAATCCATGATATGAAAGCACTTATCTCATCCATATTAAAAGGGCGATTTTGCCGAATCAAAACCCATTTCAACCTAATCTTCAAACTGTCTAAAATATGTCTTGATTGTGAAAGTAATTGTTCTTTTGTGAGCCGGTGATGTGGTGATGAAAGTGGCGATGAAAGTGGCTTTTGATGTTGTTGTTGTTGCTGTTGCTGACAAAATGGGAATGATGTATGGAATAATGATCTCTGTCCATTTGTAGCTAAAAAAGGTCGAAGGCGCCATGGTGTGAATGATGATTTGATTTGTCTAGATACAACAAACGCCTTTGTTGATAGCATTTGCGACCTGAGGAGTGACCTCGTGGTGTTTTGCCTTAGCATGTATATGTTAGATGACCTGAATTGAGGTGAACTGTAAATATCCGGGGTCTTGTGGATCGTAAACTAGATGTAGCGGTGGTTGTTCAATAGTATAAGTGGTATGAGTGTAAAAAGTATGATGAAGTCACAGTATTATATATACAGGAACGGAGTGAATGTGACCTTTGAGTGTTTTGTTTGTTGTACGAAATGAGTCCGAATGGTAGGGTTTAATGGAACCTTCCGTGAAGTTGATTTGAAATTTTTTTCTCACAATTTTTTTTGCTTTTTGGTTTTTGCTTTTGCTTCGATGTTTTTGTGGCAACAACAATAATAAGAAGGACAAGAACAAGAAGACATTCTAAATGACAAGACAAACTGAATTGGTAATATGGGCCACGAGCAGATTTAGTGTGTTGTGGTCTCTGTATGAATTTCTTTTCTGTATTTGCTAGAGGTTATGGAAATTTATGATTCGCTCAACAGGAGATATTTGATCACACTGTGTAAGAATCTGTCAATTTCATTTCATTGTGCCAATACGATAAGAACCTTATTTATATGTCACCAATTGTATACAGCCAGTCGTCATTAATTTTCACATACATATAATACTGAAGTTTCTAAGAGCAAACTCCTTTTGTGGACTATTCGCGTGTCTACAGCCACTAGCCTTGATTTGGATTTTCACCTTTGTCAATCACCAATACACTTAGTTGGGTCACTCAACCCACCACAAATAGCCCCCAAACTTCTCCTTTCTTTTCTTTCCTCTCGTGAAAATTTTTTTGTTTTACAAAGAAAATAAAAAAAAAATAAAAAAAAAATTTTAGAAAAAAAAAAGAGAGAGAGAAGATGAGATTGAAACGATTACACAATCAATTTTGAATACGAATATGGCTGCCCCAACTGCTGCTAGAACTCTGCAACTGCTGCCAATACTGCTGCTGCTGCTGCTGACAACAACCGCCATCAATGATGTTGACGAAATATTAATAGACGCTTCAGTCACAGGAACAGAGGAATCCACTGCACAACAAGTACAGAACGAAGAGAATAAAAAAGAAACCACTGGTTTGGTATTGGATGAAAGTGGGAAACCTCGTTTCAACTCTGCGGCTACATCAGGAATGAAAGTCAAATTGGAGACCAGGAAAGTTCCAGTCCCACCACATAGAATGACTCCTTTGAAGAACACATGGCCTAAGATTTATCCTCCATTGGTTGATCACTTAAAGTTACAAGTAAGAATGAACTTGAAAACAAAGACGGTGGAATTGAAAACAAATTCCAAGACCACAGATCCTAGTGCATTACAGAAAGGTGCTGATTTTATCAAGCTGTTCACTTTAGGGTTCGACATCGATGATTCCATCGCCCTTTTAAGATTGGACGATTTGTATATCGAAACTTTCGAGGTCAAAGATGTAAAGACTTTACAAGGTGATCATCTATCTAGAGCCATTGGTAGAATTGCAGGTAAAGACGGTAAGACCAAGTTTGCCATTGAAAATGCCACAAGAACGAGAATTGTTCTTGCCGATTCCAAAATTCATATTTTGGGTGGTTTTACACATATCAGAATTGCGAGAGAAGCAGTTGTTTCATTGATTTTGGGTTCTCCTCCAGGGAAAGTTTATGGTAATTTGAGAACTGTTGCATCCAGAATGAAAGAAAGATATTAAGGTTTTGTTTTCCAGTCTTGTGTATATTAGGTAGTCTCAGTAATTTATCATTATCATTACATATGTTTTATAATCCAGCGTAAATTTGATCTAAAGCTCACGAATTCTTTTTTCGCGTCGTTTTTTGGCTTTTGTTTTTCTTTGCAGATAAAAATACGATAGGAGATGAGATTGGATCATAGCAATTCGATACAGTAACATCATCACACTTACCACATTGCTTAATGTCAAGACTTCGAGCCGACAGAAAACATGCAATCTAATATAGAAGCGTTCTTTGGCACACGACCCCCACAGTCGAGGACTCGTTCAGAGTTGAGTACAAGTGAAGTGGTACCCATACAGATCAGTAGTGATATACCCGTACCCATAGATGACATCGAAGACAAAGAGGTTGTGGAAGAAAATGTGGCAAAGGCGAGCTCTAAAGGCCGTTTGATGAGCTTGTTGAGTGGGCATCAGCATGTTACGGATAACGCTTCAAAGAAAAGAGGGAGACCTAAAAAGGAATCAAAGCAGGACAATAAGAGCGATGATAGTAATAGTGTACAGGTAGAAGTGAATCGCATCACATCCATGCCAGTCACGTTGAAGATTTCACCATTGAGGTTGCATGACTTACAAAGTGCACGTATAAATCCAAGAGACATTTTCAGCATGACAAAAGGCGTGAAAAGAAAATTGGTGGTGAAACTACAAATCAGTCCCAGTAAGTTGAGATCAATCAAGCCTTGCCATGCTACTGTCACCACACTCTCATCCTCATCCGAAGCTGAATATTTTACAGATGGATCCACCATCACTGATGTGCTCACTGACATTGACGACGATGATGACACGCCAAAGATAAACATTAAAAATATATTAGGACAGAAGAGAAAATACAGTGAGGGTGAAGTCGAAATTATCGCGGTATCGAAATCATCTTTAGCACAACAGGACCAACAGCAACAACCGTTCAAATCCAAAGTGTCCGCAAGCTCAGTGCTACAAAGTTTCAAAGAGAGACAGCAACAGAAGATTGAAAAGTTAACAATTAAAGAGGAACTGAGCTCGCCAAACTCATTTTTTCAAGACGTTGCAGAGAGGGCACAAATCTCCAAATTGATGAAAGAAAAAGGGGTGAGCAAACCCATGCCGGAACCCGTATTGCGTAAAGGGGATTTCCACGTTTATGATAACGAAGCTGTTTGTGGCGAAGTGAGGAAGTTGTCATTGACTCTCAAAGCCAACAACACCGTTTGTGGTCTCAGTCTTGAAGATGATAGGTTCGGACACATCTTAGCACATCAAAAGAGAGAGGAAACAGAGTACACTTACCAAAATGAGTTGGTTTCTGATGATGAGATAAATGCATGGATACAAGAGATCATCATAAATGCAAACGGCAACTCTAGGTTGATCGAATTACTTGCCTTGTTTGACAGCGATGAGTTCCACGATAAAAGAGAATTGAACAACATGTTGCTTTGCAACTTGTTCAAACCAAGAAACCATCATAGTTTACTTGTCCCCTCAAAGAAGGCAAAAAGCTTGGCCAATTGGTTTCAAGATAATTTTAGAGAGTTACCCAAGAAGAAGCCGAACAGGGGTCACCTTTTCAAAAAAAACCAAGAGGAATCGTCTTCATTTTCGGAATTGGATTCGTTTATCATCAACGATTTTTTCGACGGTGGTGGTGACGATGGTGAGCAGGTGGAAAAAGATCACGAATTGCCTATACTCGTATTCACTGGTGGTTTCGGTGTTGGGAAGACCGCTGCCGTCGAAGCAATATTAAGTGATTTGAACGCCTATATATACAACTTAGACTCATCAACGATAGACAAAAAGGAAGTCAAAGAGATGGCTGTTCACCAGAAATATGACAAGCATATGAAGCAAGATAGTTGTATCTTGTTCGATGAAATTCCCGAGGATGAGGAAACATTTTTTAACACATTGAAACTGTTATTGACAGTGACGAGGAAACCTATTGTGTTGACAGTTTCCAAGGATGAACAACACCGATTGCCACATTGGCTTAACCAGCTGCAGAGTTTTGACTTCAGAAGAGTTAACGAGACATTATTGCTGAACTATTTATCGATATTAGCCTTGATCATGAGGTTTAAATTCGACATGGAGATCATCGGTCAGCTCATCATTGATTTCAAATCTGATTTACGCAGATGTATCAACGAGCTACAGTTGCTCATGTGTGGTGTGGAAAAAGTGGATCGCGGTGTGGTGCTGGTGAGTTTCAAAAACAGGGACAACGACTCGGAGACTACGGAATGGGAACCATCCACTTTGGAAGAGTTGGATGCAATGTACTACAGGAAGTCCTTGATGCTTGACCATGCCGTCACACAAGAGGATTTGCGATTGGCGGAGGCACAAGAAAAGAACAAAGCCAGCATTTATCAAACAGCCACAGACTATTTCAACTCCAAAAACTCATACAAGTTCTCTCGTAGATCTGTCATGATGATGCCCAAGCATTTCGAGTTCAGGTCACTGGTGTACAATACGAACTCGGACAAGAACTGGACTTGTTTCGTGTTGGAGTTTCATCTGTTTTTGCAAGACATTGCAAAATTGGAACTGTTTAAAGAACCGCATCATAGAAATTTTCGAAATGATCCAGAACTGATACTACATACCCACTATCAAAACATGGGTCCCAGTTTATAGCCCTAAAAGTAATGAATATAATTTTTTACACATTTACTAATTCTATTCTAGCTCGATACTCACTCCTATTCTATGATCCCAAACCCTGTTGATTCCCATATTTTTTCCTTTTCTTCCCTTCATCAACCTTTTTACTCTTTGCACCATCCTCCTCTGGTTTATACCCAAGCCCTTTCAAAAACAGTAAACCAAAATCGTCCACTGATATTTTTGAATAGTCTGGCACCTCATCCTCTTCCTTTTCTTCTAAAATCGCACCATGTCCTCGTTTCTTGTTGCTGCCATTATCCGCGGGTCTCGCCAAAATAGGTCTATTATCCACACTTTCATTACGTAAGAGAGACTCCCGTGCTTGTTCAGTTAAAGTCTTGTTATTATCACCTGTCAATGGTGTAGCTTTTTCTGTCTCGGTGGGCTCAACACTCTTTTTCGTTGCAGTAAGGTTCAACCCATATGATAAAACTTCCCCTTCCTCGGCACTCTGCGAAATGGGCTCAACTTTCCGCAGTGATATCAAGGATTTGTTCGGTATGAGGTCTATGATAATTTCTTTTGGTGTCTCTGGGACTAAATCCTCGGATGAAGTTATCGGTATCTTCTTGTCGATTTCATCCTCTTCTGTTCCACTGGCTAGTATCCCCAGCTTCAAAGAATTCGGCGTTCTTCCAGTTTGCTTCTTCAAAGAGAATCCACCAAACTTCTTCTTTGTAGGTGGCTCATCAGTTTTTGGTTTCAAGGAGAAGCCAACCATTATTATACCTGAGCTAACAGTACTTTCTAACAAATTATCTATTTTGATCTTTTTTTTAATAATTTTTCTGGTGCCTACCTCAAACAAGAACACCAAGTCTCGAAGTGATCAAATTGAATATGTTTCCCGTTGTGAGAAGAAGCATTCAACGGCAATGCAGCAACAGACATCGTCAGATTCCAAATTTGAGGTCGCTCTCATCGAACAATTCCAATAAGAAAGATATAGACGACAAGATAATAAACCAATGGAAAGAAGGAATTGAGAAAAGAGAACAAATGAAAAAGACAATTGCAAACGAAGAGAGAAACAAATTTATAGAGACCAAAAAGAAGCAATTGCAAGAATCCCAAAGTAGTGCTGATACTCTTCAAAAGCTGATACAAGATGAGAAGCTAAATAGCCAAGTCATTCAACACGTAAAGGAGACTTTGAAAAAAGAAGGACCTAACGATCTTCAAGTAAGCGGGTCGTATCAGCAATTAGTAAAGAAAATCAAAGAAAACGAAAATTTCCAGCAATTGAAGGGTGAATTGCGGAAATACAATGAAAAGCTGAAGGTGAAAGAGTACCTCGAAGAGCCTCCTGAGAGACAGGACTTATCCCTGAGGTTGAAGAAGAATGCCCTGGATTTGAAGAATGCATTTCCCATAGTATTGAGAATAGTAAATGACTTGACCGGTTATACAAAAGTCGAGAGCCTCAAAAGAGACATCATGTTAAAAGAAGAGATAAAAAGTAGGTTGAAAGATGAGTTGTCGAAGGCCAAATCAGATTACAATAAATCAATAGAATTGAGATCCAGATCTCAAAAACAGGTCAATGAACTATTGCAAAGGCAAAACTCATGGTCTTTGGAAGATTTGGAGAAATTTACAGAACTTTACAAGAACGATCACAATTTGGAGAAGGAAGAACATGAAAATTTCAAAATATTGCAAGAATTAGAATCGAGGAAAGATGAAAACGATGAAAAATTGACCACTAGCATATTAACAAGATATCATGAAGAACAAATATGGTCTGATAAAATACGGAAGTTCTCGACATGGGGCACAATACTCATCATGGGTGTAAATTTGACCCTTTTCGTTCTTGTTCAACTTGTATTTGAACCGTTCAAGAGGCGTAGATTGGTCAACGCTTTTGAGGCAAAAGTGAAAGATATGCTCGAGATACAAGGCACTCAGGTGCCTGTCAAAGTAACGGAAACCGTTGAAGAAGAAAAACGTTTGATGAACGAAGTTGTTGAGATTGAAAAGTTGATTGCCGAGAAATCGGAGTATGATGCCGTTCTGTTTCTGGTTCCCACATTTGACAAGAAAGATATCCAATCCTTTTTTATCAATCTCTATCAGAGTCTCAAGATTAATTTTCTGAGATTGTTCGTTGGATCTGGACTCTCAAATGCCATAGTGATAGACAGATTGCAACTCAACGTTATTTTGGGTCTCAGCTTACTATTGAGCTTCTCAGCTGGTTTATTATTTTGAGCTTAGTAGTTCCTCGGAATATGGCTTCAATGTCAGCTCATCTCTCAGTAGAAGCTTATAGGAGTGAAGACCAGAAAATAAAAGTAAAAAAAAAATAAAAAAAAAAAAGTATGTGAAAAATTGTAATAGATCTAACCTTCACATCAAACGTTTGTTTGTTTGTTTAATACCATGATTAGATCGCTTCACACATCAGCATGCCGTAATGGCAGATTGAAGCAAAGCTTGGACTTATTTACAAAGTCGAGCGTGGTGAAACCACCAGTACCCATGCACGTTCTTAGGTATAGAGAGAACAAAGCGAAGAAGTTTGAGGAGCTGAGACGTTCTAAACCTTTGACAAATGCAACAGCCAAAAGCGTGATAGAAAAAAAGCTTGATATAACCTTGGACGAATTATCACCAGAAACACAATTTACCGAGGAACAGTTACAAATACTTTTTAAAAATCCTAACAAGAGATTGATTTACAGCTTTTTAGGTATCAGTGGTGAACAGTTAAAAGACGCCGATATCGTCAATAAGGATGTTGAGAAGTTCCTAGCCAGGAATGAGATAAATAAGGCAATATATGTGTGCAAACTTGCCCAAAAGAAGGGTGTTGTTGCACTGAACTACGTTATGAAGTATCTCTTGGATAATGGGACCCCTGAAGAGGCGTTGGCTTTGTTTCAATATCGAAAGAAATGGGGAATACCGTTAAATGAGTTCAGTTACAGTATACTCTTTGAGGGTTTATCCAAACAAGACAAAACGCTAAATTCTAAAACTGTCACATCAATTTTAAAAATAATTGAAAACTTGAGATCGAAAGATGAGCTCTCTATAATTCATGTCAACACTGGTTTGAAAGCCCTATTCAACTCTGTTGAGCCATCAAAGGCCATTGAGTTGTTCGAAACACTAACGAAAAAGGACGGTTTGGATAACAAGCTTTTCACAGTATATTTGATTGGCTTAAGTCATTCGAATGAGAGTGATACCGTCATCGTCGAAAACGCTGACGCTTGTTTCCAGAAAGCGGTGAAAATTCTAACTTGGAAGGAAATCGATCCCCAATTTGTGCTGGCATATGCATTATGCTATTCTAAGAGAAACAACTTGAAGTATGTGTCGAGGTCGGTGAACATCATGAGATCGTGGTTTAAGTTGAGCGAGGAAGACAAAATTACTCAAAAAATCAGATATGTGGAACCCCAGGATTATAGATTCAAGAAATATGAGCCAGTCGTGGAAACTTTGACGCCCTTAGAAAACGTGAACCCATTCAATAAGAGATTACCCGTCAACAATTACATTTTGGATGTGTATCTCGGTCTGTTTCAAAAGATTGGCTTATTTAGAAAGGCAGTTGAAGCATTTGACACATATGCTTGCAAGGTCGAGGTTGATACTACACTTTTTAATAAATATCTCTCTGCAGTAACCAAATTGGTGCCTGTTGTCGATGATATGAGTCCATTCGGTGATAATAAATTCATCAAAAATTTGAGGAAAATGAAGGAACTCAAAATAAGCCCAAATTATGAGACAAATATTTTAATCGTCAAGTTTTTTGAGATCAAGATAGATAAGTTTGTTTCGAAGGAAAAAAATGTGGAAATAAAGAGAGCCAGCTCGTTCTACTTTTTTGAGTTCTTAAACAGTTTCAGAGAGTTTATGATAGATTCGCATGGCAAAATTTCCGTTAACCAGGCAACCGATTTGATGAGATGTTTTCAAAAACTTCAAAAGCAATTACCGTATGCGAAGCAAGTCGAATTCTTGAGCAAATTATATTTTAACGATCTGAAGCTTGCAAAAGTGCCAACTGACTCTGTGGACGAAAAAACGAGGCAAAGAATCAAGTCTTTTGAAATTACCACATTGACTGCATTAAAGACGCTGATAGGCTCGTTGGAAGCTGAAAAAAGTAAAGATGAGTTGAGGTGGAGTTCCATAAACAGAATCAAAAATGCTATACAGCGCAACGTGCATTATATAAATATTTTCCATTCGGTGGAAGACCCAGGCTTTAAGAAACTATCCGACATAGAAAAAGAGAAAGAGCTGAGCATTCGGAGTTATAAAATTTTGGTGTTGAAGGAGAAAATCCAATCATGAGATTCCGGTCTTTATTTTGAGTGAAGCGCTGTAAATAGTCAAATAAATTGCTCCTCCATCCTTCTTCGGTATTATATTCGGTATTAAGTCCGGCCCTGTTGACAAAATTCTGCGCGCATAAAACTAGCTTTCAAAAAAGAAGCTTATAAGCCACCAAGTAGAGCCATTTGACTGCTTGGCAACCGTTTTGCGAAGAAGTAATACTTAAAAATATACTATCATAATTGAATGCCTTACCAAGACTATTCTGTTATGGATTAAGCTTTGTATCAAGCTTTTTCTTGAGAAAAATGACGCACCTTGCGAGAAACTGTTTCCGCCGGTGAAGGCTTAAGATAAGCGGTGCGGATTCTTTGGGCAGAGCAAAAAGGGCAACTGCAAATTCTATTTCACTCAATTTAAATCTCAAGCCAGCCTTGAGCCTAATATGATGGAGTATTAATCGGATATGCTATCTGATGTATAAGAGAGAATAGCCACTCTAATAATTTGGAAGTCTTAGTTTTACCTGGTGGAACCATCTCTTGACTCAAAGGTTGTTTTTTCTTTCTCGAACGTGCATGGGTAATAAGTGCATCCATTGGGTTTATCTCCCTACGATAATCGGGCAAGTCGAGTCTTAACTATTTGTCCACTTTCTAGTAAGATGTGCCGTACCATGCTATGTGAGCTCTTAAAAGAAGCCGTGCATTTAAATCACGATTAGAGTTTTGATTGCATCCAATCAATAGATTTACCTCCACTGAGTTTCTACCCCTCGACGAATGATGTGAAGCCGGAAGTAATATTGTTATCAAAATTGACTGCCTTTAATCAGTATTTATAGGATATCAGTCCCTTGTTGATTGACTATTTTCAGAAGAAATCAGTGATTCCATAGATAGGTTTTCATTGGTTGCTGTTTAGTGTACTTCTTTACTTTAACAGAAAAGAAGCGTGAGAACATGTCTTCCTCTAAGGCTGATGCCAAAGAAACTGTCACAGAGCTGGTTGAACTTGGGGCAATTAAATCTTATGAAGATGAATACTTGACTGAAAAGCTTGCTCCAGAAGAAGTTGTGGAGACTGCAGAAGATGTGGTCAGATTAGTCATTGACGCAGAAGACGAGGATATAAATATGCCTGTTTGGACTTTTAGAACATGGTTCTTAGGTGTCGGGTTAGCTATCTTCGGTGGTGTTTTACAATGTATCTTCTACTTCAAACCTCAAACTATTGTTGTGAATGGTATTTTCTTGATGTTGATCGCATATTGTTTAGGAGAGGCTATGAGCAAATTCATTCCAAGGAAGGGGATTTTGAAATACTTGAACCCCCATCCTTTCAACAGAAAAGAACATGTTGCCATCTCCATCATGGCCAGCTCTGCTTCCACGTGTGCTCTTGCTATTGAGGTCTTGGCTGTCCAAAAATTATGGTATAACTCTAAACTTAATGGTGCTATTTCTATCTTCATGATTTTTTCGTCTCAAGTTTTGGGTTACGGTTTATGTGGTTTATTGAGAAAGTCTTTGGTCTATCCTACCAATATGTTCTACCCAAACATTGTTCCACAAGTTACAACTATCCAGTCATTGCACAAAGATAAGGAAAAGTCCAAAGATCAACTTAAATGGTTCTATATCATCTTTGCTGCTTTCTTTGTCTTTGAAATATTCCCAGAGTACATCTTTGTCTTGTTGATTTCCTTCTCAATTCCATGTTTACTGGCACCACGTAGTCGTGCCGTTTCGCGTATCTTTGGTGGAGGAAATGGTAATGAGGGATTGGGTTTATTGTCCATTTGTTTCGATTGGAACTATGTTGCCGGAACCGGTAATCCAATGGCTATCCCAATTGTCGCTACAATGAACAGTATTGCTGGATATATCTTATGCTGTGCTGTCTTCATTGGTGTCTACTACGGTAACGTCTGGGATGCAAAGAAATTCCCATTCCTTTCTCAGGATCTTTTCTACGATAACTCTACAGCTGGAAACTACTATATTTTCGATCAAAACGCAATCTTGGACTCTAATGGTGAGTTGAGTGTTGAATTGTTGGAGGAGCAAGGGGTCCCATACATGGCCTCCACATACGTTGTTTACCTAATAGCCACCAATCTTTCTGTTGGAGCTACATTCACACACATGTATTTATTCAATAAGAGTGAAGTTTTCCAATCACTTTCCTGGCTTCATCCAAAGGCTCTTAAGGCCACAATTCTGGGGTGGAGAGAAAACTGGAAGTTCTGGAGACCAGCCGAATATGATTCAAGATTGACAAGAGATGGTCAAGTTCCTGAAATTTGTAATGATGCCCATTACAAGGCCATGCTCAACTACAGAGAAGTTCCTCAATGGTGGTATGGATTATGCTTACTCTTGTCATTTGTTGTTGGTATCATTTGTACCTATACAGGTCATACACATCTAAGTTGGTGGATGATGGTCATTGCTATCATTTTGGCCTTTGTTTTTTCTCTTCTGTTGGGAGGTTTAAGTGCTATTTTTGGCTTTGGTGGAACACAAATGCAAACTATCATTCAATTGATCGGTGCTTACATAAGGCCGGGAAATCCTTTAGCAAATATGTACTTCACATTGTACGGGTTCAACTCAGTACAACAAGCATTTTTGTTATTGCAGGATTTGAAACAAGCTCAATATATCAAGTTACCCCCAAGATCAACGTTCACTGCTCAAATGGTGGGAACTTTGATTGGTTCAATTTTCAATTTCATCATGATGCAACAAATTGTAGACAACCAAGGGCCAATTTTGAAGTCAATTGAAGGTACCAGTATCTGGTCAGGACAAAATGTTCAACAGTACAATACTCAAGGTGTTGCTTGGGGTGCTTTAGCCAAGTATATGTTTAGTGCTGGTAAAAGATATCAAATGGTTCCATTCTCATTCATCATAGGATTGTTCTGTCCCCTTCCATTCTACCTGCTTCACAGATGGAAGCCAAGATGGGGTTTCCAAAACATCAATGTTCCAGTTCTTTGTTGGTATATTGGATTCTTGTGTGTTGGTATTAACTCCTCTCTCACAAGTTATTACGTTGTGCTGATTGTCTCACAATTGTACTTAAGAAAGAAGAAACCACATTGGTTCAAGAAGTATAACTACATCATCTCTGCTGCGATGACCGGTGGTGCTCAAGTCATGGTTTTCATCTTATCATTTGCGGTTGCTGGTGCTTCTGGTGAAGCGCATGCTTTCCCTAACTGGTGGGGTAATTACAATTACGATAAATACGGTAATTCAGCCAACGTCGACCATTGCAAATATGTTAACTGATTCCCATTTGTGTTTGAATATTTAGTTTGATTATACGGTTATTCTATTGATAAGATGGTGAATTTTATCTAATACGAATGAAATTTGACTTCAAGTGTACTTCGGCTCTGCCATGTAGAATAAAATTAGCATAAATGAGATTTAGGACTTTCCACTTACTTATAGGACATTAATTCGTCTAAATTGAGAAGGGCAATTTAATTTGATAGAACTTAATGGCGGAGGAGATCGCAAAAGTTCTCAGTCCATGGTCATGTCTTCAGTGACGTGTTGTATGTACAACTGTAGTTCCTCTATCTAACAGACACAACAAGTTGGATGATTTGTACACTTTTGAAAATTCCATTGACATAAACAGATTAAGAGTTTGATCCTCAGATCTCAAACATATCTTCCCGATATCGAACCTAAACTCAATCTTAGACTCTGCCAGGTAGACTGTCAAATTTGGCTCCGGTGAAACTTCCATCGTTTCACTCAAGAATTGGATACTTTCTGATCATCGAATATATGCCAAAGTCTTGAATCTGACAATAGTATTTTTACATCAGATCAAATCGAGATTACATGATAATTATAGAATGAAGTATGATTACATAATTGAAGAAGCACATATATCACGGGTGAAGCAGATTCTTGAAAACCTTACTTTAAGTTAAGCGAGCTCGCTACAATGATTGTCTGAGCTGGAACGTCACACTCTTAAAGTTCGTGCCATAACAAAAGGAATGAGAAAACTTTGTACTCTGATAATTGCTATTAGACAGGACAGGGTTTTAAATAAAAGAAAACAGGAATTCATATTTACAGGTTTATTATATTCAATGTTTTATCTTTCCCGATCAATCGGTGCAAATCATCAGAGAAACCATCACAGCAGCCAGACATGATCTTGCCGAGGTCTTGCAAGTGCAATGCCACCTCTTTATTTTTCGGTATTTCTAATCTCTTTGCACATAGAACCATGCCACTTAAATAGTCATATCTGTACTTCGATATGGCAGGCCAACAATACTTTGCAATCTGTTGTAAAAGTTCAATGTCTCGAAGCAATAAGCTTGGGTGGGACAATGAGTAAGGGTCAATCAAAATCCCCAACAATTGCAGGTTCAAGCTCGATAATGTCGATATGATTTTCTGCTGAACCACAGGCATTAGTTCTAGTAAAACTGTTAACAAAAATTCGATTATCTCAAATGATTTGTCCCGCACTGAAGCAATTGAAGGAATGATATGATTTTCAACAAGAGAAATGATTTTCTCAGCGGATCCGCCATATATCTTTAAAATGTTTTTGTATGACACTTTCAATAACTTCAATGAGCTGGAAATGGGTGTCAATGACGGCAAATATAACAAACATTTCTCGAGTGACTCGGCAAAAATTTCGTTATATCTCGATACGATCGTGGATTCATCTTGGGACAATAAGAGCTCAAGTAGCTGACATGAGCAGGTCTTGATTTCAACGTTATGGTCATCCAAAAAGTTTAATAGTAAGGTGATGATCAGGTTGTACTGCTCACATCCTACTTTGATAAGATAGTGTATTGATGATAGAAGTTTGACGTTTTGTGATTTCCAATTATCCAACTCAAAAGATGAAGTCTTGAAGAATCCAATATTGGGATTAATGTTTTTGAAGAAAGCGTTTCTCTTTTGTAGATTAGAGTTGAACTTGTTGAATTTACCTAATTCAATCAGTTTGTCGGTCAAATTAGATATTATATCTCTTTCTGTTTGCTCCGAATTCTCCAAGCAAACGGAGGAAAGTTCCAGCAAAATAGCTGAAGACCAGGGTACTTGGTCAAATGAGAAATATGCTAGGGTATTGTTCAAATCACACATCTCATTTGCCGATAATAAATGAGTACCAACAAGCTGCTTTAATAATCTTAGTTTGAAAACGGCGCTGTGCTTGAACTTTTCCAAACTTGATTCCATTTGGTCCCATCGTACTTCAGCCTCTGGCGGAACTAGCTGCTTCAACAATTTCTCGATAATCGTCCGTTTATTTTGGTCAGATAATTGAACGGTTTCAAGTACTAAACATGCAATATCTTGGGCATCACCTTCCAATTCTTCTACTAATGAGGATGGAGAAAACAGTTCAGACCTTATCACCTCAAGATCATTAGCTGTTATTGGATAATCATTGCAATAATGTGATACGTCTATGGATTTCAAAAGCCATTTTAATGACATGCCTCAGTGATCTCGTAGTATTGTATCTGTTGCAGGTTTCACTCTAACTTTGAATCTATTTTTTTTTTTTATGTTTTTCCTTGATCAGTTGCAGTTGGTAACAGTTTTAAGTACAAATCTACAGAAACCCTATAAAGTCCGTATGCTGGACACCGTATATTATGGTCCACACTTTCTCTCCATAACAATGAACCCTCTACTTATATAAGCAGCCAAGTTCTACCTCCATAGAACTTCTAAGATCAAAATTTACGGAAACATATCAAGGAACTAAAGTACAACTCCAAATCTGGGACTAGTAAAGCAAGAGATATTACAGGGTGCATCTTCTGCAGTATATAGATTTAGTGCGATCAATTTGTTTGTTTCTGGAAGGAAATCTGAAATGCTTTACTATTGTAAGCGATAGTTAACTTCCTGAAGTTAACTGTAAAGAAGTGTGAAAGGGTATAAGAGAGAAAGAAAAGAATATATCGAAAGAGGAAGTTTGAAGCTCAATCAGAAAGCATCGTAATCATAGTCAGCTTCAACACCAGTTATGGTGACAGTTACTGGGTCAGGCGTGATGGTGGTGTATTCATAGACAACTGAACAAGAATCACTTATTCCAGATGGTGCACCAGATGATTCGGTGGCTGGTCCAGATGGTTCGACTGTGGATGACGAAACTGAACCTGGCTCGGATGGCGTAATTGTTGACGAAATTGTTCCTGGTCCTGTTGGTGCTCCTGATGATTGTGATGATGACGATGAATCGGAAGTTGGTATAATTGACGAAGATGGAGAAGTGGATGGTGCTGTTGGGGTTATAACTGAAGAGGAAGTGACGGTTGGAGGAGTGGACGATGATGATGATGATGATGACGACGATGATGATGATGATGACGACGACGATGACGATGACGACGATGATGACGATGATGATGATGATGATGATGATGATGATGATGATGATGATGACGACGATGATGATGATGATGATGATGATGACGACGAAGAAGAAGAAGAGGAGGACGATGATGTGCTAGCACATGATTTCTTCCAACATTTCAAAGACGCATCATTTTTCAGTGAGTTACAACTGACCTCGAAGTCCATTGTGTAAGAATTGAAAAGACCCCATGAACCGCAACCTTTGACGGATTTGTCCCAAATATATTCAACTGTAAACGGGCCTGGAGAAATACATGAGTCTGGACCTGAACCTGTAAATGAGATAGTGGTCGACCATTCATTTGTAGCAGTAACTAAGTTGCTCAGCAGTCCTTTAGAATACAAGACAACTTCCGTGCTTGGGCCAACAATGTTTTTGACTTTAATAGTTTCCAAGTACTTTATGCCAATGTTAAGGAAAGCGGAAGCTTCAAAGGTGAAAGTAAGGTCGTATGCCTTCTTCTCTGAGTTGTATACAACATCGTTGAAAGTGACAATAGATTGAGGAAAGATTGAGAATCCAGCGTATCTTGACGAAGCACCGCAACCACAATTGGCCGGGGTTGAGAATGTGGAGCAATGTTTTGAAGGAGTGGTGGCGCCTGAACCGGAACCAGTTTTTCCAGCCGCTGCGAAGTTAACGAAGGTGAGTACTGTCAAGCTTTGTTAGTGATTTCAACTTGAAAAAAAATTGCATCAATTGCACACATACATCCAAGAATAAGTACTGATAATGAAAACTGCATTTTGTTTGTGTCCGTTACTGTTCTTAATAAGATCAACAAAAGGGGATGTTTTGGAAGTCAGCTAAGAAAAAGTAAAAGTCTTGATGTTTGATGCTGGAAATGGTGAAACTTGACTACAAAATGAGAAGTGACGGGGACTACTGTCTGTTTAAATACTAGTATTTCTTTCTTGTCAACTACAAACACTGAAATGCTCTTGGTGAATGGTATTTGAGCATGGATAGCCAACCATCCCAAACATTAAGGCGTGTCATTACAGTGTCTTTCGAAGCTTAATTTGGAACATGGGCTAAGAATTTCTTACCATTTCTGGAATCAACGCCGCAAAAGCGCGCTGCCCGCCTTAAATAAACACTTAAAATGTAGCGAAAAAAAAAATCTCGCGCGGAGTCTGAATGAATTTAACAAATTGGAGAAACGCTCTCGTGTGTTTATCAGATACACTTCAGCTGTGCAGCGCGTAAATTATATAATAGCTTTCTATATTTGGCTATGTAGTGAAATCAAAGATTGGTTGCAAGTATACAGTTTCTGTTGTTTCATTAGAGAGTGAGAGTTTCATAAACTGTCACAACGTCGGGAGTAATCCACTCGGTGATAAGCTCCACGACACAAGACTCAGAATAAGGTGGCATTGGGGATGAAAGCGAAAGCAGATTTGCGGAACTTGTAGAGCTTGTAGAACCTATGTGGCTAGTTGGACTTAGAAGTGAACTTGGGGATGGATATGTAGTGGAACTAGACGATGAGCTCAATGATAAACTTGGCGACGAACTTGGCAACGAACTTGATGAAGAACTTGATGACGAACTTGATGAAGAGATTGATGACGAACTTGATGAAGAGATTGATGACGAACTTGATGAAGAGCTTGATGACGAACTTGATGAAGAACTTGATGACGAACTTGATGAAGAACTTGACGATGAACTTGATGAAGAACTTGATGAAGAACTTGACGATGAACTTGATGAAGAACTTGATGAAGAACTTGATGAAGAGCTAGACTGAGACAGGCATTCTTGTGTCCAGCAATAACTTGGTGAATCGGTTTGAGAGTGTCCTTGATTGTCGTAATTATTACAACCTATTGAGTAATCCACACTACTAGGATAGTTGACACCCTGGTAACTGAACGGCTGTGACAAGTCCACTTGAATTTGGAAAGTGCCCGTACTAATACAACTACCACTGTTCGAACCTGTAAAATAAACTACAGCTGACCAAGCACCTGCATTTGTGATATCATAAATTTTCGAATTGATGCTGTAAACAACCACTTGACTAGCTGGGCCATTTACTCCGATTACTTTGACCTCCCACAAGTTGCTCAAAGGCATTGCTGAATAAGCTGCCGAGTCAAAATCAATTGTGACTGCGTAAGCTTTCTTCGAGGAGTCATATATAACATCGCCAATGGTTATAGTGGCTTCAGGTTTACTTTTCCAACCGTTGGACAGCCATGAGAAATCTAAAGTGGGACACTGGTTTGTGTATGTGCAAGATGATGATGCATTTGTGAAGCTTGTGAACAGTATCACTTGAGGTTTAAGTGTTAGTGGTTGTTTTTGTTTTCTAGTATTACATTTGACAAATAGTTTATCTAATCATACAGGGATAGCTATAGTCCTTCATGAGGATACTTACAGAAGGCAAGAATGCAAAGAGGAAGCATGATTGCTAATTATGATGATAAGTGTCGAAACTTAACTTTCAGCAGAAGTGGATTCATTCTTCCTTTATCCTCTTCTCGACTATTGATCCTCCAAGACTGGTCAAGTGTCTGAGACTAAAAAAAAAAAATTTAGTATGTGTACGCCCATCATATTTGTACAAGGAGCCCTATTGGCGCAGTTCCCGGGATGGTTCTGTTGAGAATCACATGTTTTGTGTGTGTGTGTGTGTGTGAGGTTTCCAGTGGTGAAAGATCTTCGATGGACACTATTATAATCTACAGCAGAGCTTACTATAGTATGATTTGACTGTGATAACGTTTGCTTGTTTGGAGAAATAAAAAAAAGTAAGAAAGGAACTTGATAGAATACCAATCCCTGAGCTTTTCTAGAAGAAATCTTCTATACTTGACTGGATGAATGCCATTTTAATAATATGCAGCAGCAAGAGGCTGTTGGCCTGCAACAGTAACAATAACTGGAGGTGGTGTAACGGTGACAGTTTCGGTGATAATGACACAAGTGCCTGAAACTGGGGGAACAGAGACACTGGTAGAGACACTGACACTCGTTGGACTTGAGCTGCTTGAGCTACTGCTGCTACTGCTTGAAGTGGATTTGCTCTTGGTATGGTGGCCTCCTCCGCCGTGGCCTCCGCCGTGACCTCCGCCCTTACCACCACCTGCGACTGCTTTGGATGACAATAAGAATACTTAATAGTCAGTTATGTTAGTGTCACGAGATCTCAAACATAAAAGAGAAAAACCGCCCAATTTTTATGTAAGCGATTTTTTTTATTTTATTTTTTTTTTTCATTATGCGCCCAAATATTTGTAGTACATACCTGTAATTGCGAAGATAGCTGATAGTCTCATACTCGGATCAGAAATGTTGATGCAGGGATATGGCTAGATTGGGATCTGCTTATGTGTCAAAGGTGTGGAGTTTGGTGAAGCTGGAAGCAATAGGAGATTCAAATGGTATTTTTGCAAAAGGGATTAGGGGGATATGTCATTTATATATCAATTATCTTCAGAGGTTTGCGTTGCTAATTTGATGAGAAAAGTTTGGTAGTAGTGCTTCTTAACAGTAAAGGTCCCTTTGATTGTCATCATAAACTGAATTCCTACCAAGGGCACTCATTATTGTTTGGAAAGCGTCTTTGACTATAATCAAAATCGCCTATCCCACCACCGCCTTGAAAAAACTCATTAGAGACAACAAATTGCTTTCAGAGGTATACATGAAAAGCTGAAAATTAGTGGAAGGACAATAATTTGTATTTCAACTTTTTAGAATTATTTCCAGGGCGTTATCCTAATTTAATTTGGCCATTTGGGCTTGATGATAGCTGGTGTCCATAATGATTTATGAATTGAAAAAAAAAAAAATTCAGTCCTTAAATCATGAGGCGGGAGGGAAAATTAGTCTGTTCTAAAAAAGCTCTTCACAAAGAATCCTTAGAACAATCTAAAAGACAGATAGTTTGGCTCTATCATTCGGATATGTCAGGCACCACTATACTAGTCCAAATCGGGATTGTGGAGTCCTTTTCAAGTGATATTTTTAGATCTTAAGTGATCGATTGATTGTCAATCAACTACGTAATGCCCGTTGTGTAGGAATCCGAGACTGAGCGAAGAAATGAACGATTTGATACACTTTTCACTGAATCTCATAGGCTTAAGTGATGTAGCCAGCTGCCACCTAGTTGATGGGAGCTGATTTGTTCATTGAAGCGACAGTGTTGAGACTGAACAACTGAACCTTCTCTTCCGCCCTTCAATTGATATTCTAGGCACAACCCCATTCTTCGGCTTATTCATCACCGTGAGAGCCACTGCAAGGAAAAATTAAAAAAAAAATTGAGAAAAAAATGTAGAAAAAACATCAAAGGAGAAATAACTTCCGAAGAGCAGCATAAGAAGTTGATTTCTTGGTAAATAAACCTGTTGCACATATAAATTGAATAAGCACATAAATATAACGATGTCTGGAGCATTTGCACGTTTTATGGCCTCTGAAACTGGTCCAAAAACCGTTCACTTTTGGGTAAGTGCTTAGATGAGACAATTCATTAAAACAACTAAGCATGAATAAGTACTAACCACGAAGATTTCTCAGGCACCAGTTTTAAAAGTAAGTTTTGCTGATGGAGCAAGTCAATAGGGCAACAGATTATGATCAAAAGAGAAAATACTAACAAGAATACTCAATTCAGTGGTCCTTAGTTGTTGCGGGAGCCAATGATTTACAAAGACCTGTGGAAAAATTGTCAGGAACACAACAGATCGCTTTGTTCGCAACTGGTGTTATATGGACAAGGTGGTCATTTGTTATAAAACCAAAAAACTACTTGTTGGCAAGTGTCAACTTTTTCTTGGGTGGTGTTGCTGGTTACCAAATATACAGAATAATGGACTGGAGACTCAATGTGAAGAAAGAAAGTATTCCAAGTGCATTTAATTACTTAACAAGTGGTAACGAACCGGGACAATTACCAGAGTTGAAAAATTAAGATATAATACTCCCAGAAGCTATAAATTCTTATTTATTCATTCATGTGGTTTTCTAACCTTATTTGCGCTGTTTATGGGGATATACTATTATGAATATAAGTCTTTTTTATTTGACATCGTTTGATTCTCGAAATCACTGTACTAGATTATCTGAGAATAGTTTCCAACTGGGAGCTGATGTACTCTCTCCCTTCCTAATTAGACAATACCAAATTTTGAGCCTCTGATCACTAGAATTTCCTTTCGGGCTCAACTACCCTTAGCCGTTCAGTTCAACATATACATTACAAGCTTTCAGTAAGACAAATTACTTTTCCTCCTCTATATCTTCGACATCACTGGTTTCAGATCTGTTTGCCTCTTCTGTTCTCTGATCGACATCCATTTCACCTTCTTGTAATTTCTGTTTTTTGATACCACTAGAAGTTATTTCATCATTTGCATCCTGATCAGTTGATCTCTTTTTCAGGTTCTCTTCACTCTGCTTATCCTCATCGTGCTGCTCCATTTCTTCCCCCTCATCTGTAGCATTGGGCTCTTCGAGAGTCTC
The DNA here is from genome assembly GCA_030567755.1 of Nakazawaea pomicola. NCBI lineage: Eukaryota > Fungi > Ascomycota > Pichiomycetes > Alaninales > Pachysolenaceae > Nakazawaea > Nakazawaea pomicola. The sequence continues at coordinate 43,622 of JAJLSS010000031.1, read as the reverse complement.
TTCGTCCCTCTTCTCATTTCCATTGTGGAGATCCTCTTCATCCTCGTCGTCATCTCCCTCGATTTGAAGTTCTGCTTCTTCATCCTCTTCATCCTCATAGTCATCATCCTCATTGTCCAGACCTGCTAATACCATATCATCCTCCTGTTTTTCCGCCACATTATTATCAATAAAGGTCAAGTTCTTACTGAACTGAGCCAATGTCTTCTCCATGTTTATCATTTCATCCAATCTTGACGACCACTTTTGATCCAACTCTTTCAATTTCTTATATCTGTTGGTGTACAAAGATTTATTCAAGATGTACAATTTAAATCTTTGCAACTTCTCCTGCTGTATTGTGTCTTGCAAAATTCTCAAATCATTCTTAAAGGCTTCGTCGTACTTTGAGTTTTCAACAGTTGAATCTAAATCCGAAAGCTTTCTCAACACCTTATCTCTTGTGTATAAAGCTTCAATGTCCAATTTGTCATAATTTGTAATATCTTTGATGTGCTCTGTTTGTAAATCGGGCAATTGTGCAATTGCAATCATTGATGCTTGTGCTAACGAGTTCAACTCCTGTATGCACTTTTGTAGCTTTATACGACTTTCCTCTTTGTACAAAGTTTTATTGATTTCTGCTACTTTGTTACTTATGTACTTGGCTTGATAGTATTTCAAATTTTGATAGTAAATGTCCGACTGCTTCTTTATGTTGAAATTCTCCATGATCATCTTCCTCTCGAAACTTGATAAGTCTGTCTTATTTGGTGTTTTGTTATCCTCATATACGTCTTTCAAAAAACGGTTTAAGTCTTTAATGGTTTCAAATGAATCTAGCAATACTGTCTTGAATTCCCCTGGAACTTCCATCTTATTCAATACGTTCTTATCTACAGTCATTGTTCAACTATATTGTCTTACTCTACCGATAGATATTCGTCTATAGACTTCTCTGAAAATCAACTAGAAGAAAAAAAAAAGTGAGACCGCAATGAGCGCGTAAGCACTACTGTTTCGAAAGTGAGTAAACCACCACCAAATCAATCACCCAATTTGATCTGACTACCCAACTTCACAGCTGGTGACACGCCATTCCAAGCAAAGAAGGGCACGAGTACAAAATGTATCGCATGCTTGTGATGAGCTTAATCAATTAGTCATAGAGGGACTCGAAGCTCATTACTGGGAGGGAAAAATATACACAAACTACAAAAAAAAATCAAAACAAGGCACGAAAAGTATCAGAAGCTAACGATCTCCTACAAAATATATGATCATGGACTTGCAACAATATATGGAGTTATCCTTTTCGTTGAGGGAGGCCTCAGAAAGGCTCTCGGAACTACAATTGCACCAATCTGCTAAGTGGGCATCCGAAGCTCTCACAGGGTTGACTGCTATAAAATCGAAGGAAGAAAGGTTGATCTATCAAAATAAATACAAGCAATACCAGCAGCAGCGGTATTTGAATAAGATAAATGGAAATGACTTGGATATACTAGAAGTTGACAAATTAGAATTAGCCCAGCAATATTTCAATTGCAAAGAATTCCAGAGATGTTCCAATCTTTTGGTGAACTGCACTTCAGACAAGGCGATATTCATGAGGTTGTACTCCCAGTTCTTATACACAGAGAAAACGCTACAAGAGGAGAGTGAAAACATATTTGGTGGCTCACATGAGACAACCTTGTCCAATAGCTACTCAAACATTTTGAAAGAATTGGACTCCCTAAAAGAGCTCAAGGACCCATTTTTACATTATTTGAATGGGGTCATATTGATAAGAGAAAAGAACATTGAGTTGGCACAAGAGGCTCTTATACAATCGCTAATAACCTACCCGTTTAGTTGGTCTTGCTGGGTTGAATTGATCCGTTCTTGTCCTACGTTCGAAGATGCTTTGGCGGTGCATCAAAAATTACACAGAAATGTGAAATTCAACCAAAATAAGTCAAGTAAGATTATGTTATTATACTTTAAAATTGTGATAAATCAGGAGTTTTTCCAGCAGTCTTTGGAGTTGAACAATGATTTGGATTACTTGCTCACAATATTTCCTAAATTTTCATTTTTGAAAATTCAAAAAGCTTTGATATCGTATCACGCGTTGGACTATATGACGGCGGAACAAATTTTTGACGATGTCCTTGTTCAAGATCCGTTGCGATTGGATGACATGGATACTTATTCAAATATTTTGTATGTTATGGAAAAGAAATCGAAGTTGTCATTTTTGGCTCAATTTTCCTCTTCAATCGACAAATTCCGACCAGAAACATGTTGCATCATAGCCAACTACTACTCCTTGAGATTTGAGCACGAAAAGTCTATCATGTACTACAAAAGAGCTATAACGTTGAATAAGGACTGTCTCAGTGCATGGACGTTGATGGGGCATGAGTTTGTTGAATTGAAGAACTCACATGCCGCCATTGAGAGTTATCGAAGGGCAGTGGATATAAACAACAAAGATTATAGAGCATGGTATGGTTTGGGACAACTGTATGAGTTCTTGGACATGCACTTATACTCATTGTATTACTATCAGAAAGCGTGTGCTTTAAAGCCATTGGACAAGAGGATGTGGCAACTGTTGGGAAATTGTTATGAAAAGTTGAAAAAAAATACCGATGCCATTAAAAGCTACGAAAAGGCTTTAAATATAGATAAAGATTCCACGATACTTTACAAATTAGGTTTGTTGTATGAGATGATAGGAGATTTGAAGCAAGCCCAGTACCATATGAAGCAATGTGTTGAAGAAGAACTTAGTGATAGTATTAATGACGAAACGTCAAAACTGAAATTGTGGCTAGCTAAAATGGAAGCTAGTATGGGGAACTGGGAGCTGGCATATAGATTCTCAAGTGATTTGCAACATGGAAACAGTCATGACTTGGAGGAAGGTCGAAGTTTAGCAAGAGAAGCGAGATTAAAAATGAGGAGTATGAGCACAAGTAGTTAGTTTGGATCCATCAATGCTGTAATTATGCTGTTTAATTCTATAAATTTGAGGTCATCAGTCGGTTCATTTAAACAAAGCAGAGTAAGCGGATAAGGCTGGTGCACCACCCAAGTGTACGTATAATACATTGGCTCCTTCTTGAAACTCATCATTTCTAATACCGTGGATTAACCCTTGCATTGACTTACCTTCATAAACCGGATCGGTCAAGACACCTTCAGTGGATCCGCACAACTTGATGGCTTCTAAAGTGCCCTCGTTTGGAAGACCATAAGCCGGGTATGCAAACCTTTCGTCCAAAACAATGTCATTGGTTGTCAATTCATGTTCCAAGTCGATCAACTTACCGGTGTTTTGAGCAATCCTTAAGACTTGAGCTTTGGTTTTTTCTGGTGTGAATGAGGCATCGATACCAATGACGTCCTTTTGTCTTCCATACCTGGCGAAACCTGCTACGATACCAGCCATTGTGGAACCGGTGACTGCACAAACGACAATTTTGTCAAATTTTATACCCAATTGCTTTTCTTGTTCTAATACTTCATCGACAAACCCTACGAATCCTAATCCACCATATGGGTGCTCTGAACAACCAGCTGGGATTGGATATGGTTTCTTACCACGCTTTTCGCAGTCGGTCATGGCGTCTTTCCACGATTGTCTAATACCGATATCGAACTTGTTGTCATCCAATCTTACATCTGCACCCATGATCCTGGATAATTCAATATTACCAACTCTATCGTAAATGGTATCTTTATAGTCAACCCAGTCTTCTTGTACCAAGACACACTCGAAACCTAAGTGCGCTGCGACTGCAGCGACTTGTCTTGTTTGGTTGGATTGGATCCCACCAATTGAAACCAATGTATCGTAACCACCGTCAATGGCTTCCGGGATCAAATATTCCAACTTCCTGGTTTTGTTACCACCAAAGGCCAATCCTGAGTTACAGTCTTCTCTCTTGGCATAGATGTTGACTTTTCCTCCTAGTGTCTTGGATAACCTTTCCATTCTTGTTATTGGTGATGGACCAAACGTTAATTGGTGCTTCTTGAACTTGGCTAATCCTGTAGGAGCTGACATGTTAATGTTGATTTTGCTGCTGATTGATGTATGCCACCATCGGGAAGTTTTAAGTTAGAAGTAGAAACCAACAGGTATTTATAGAGTTCGGCTTTCGAACAGGTACTGTTTTTCTTCCAACAACAACAGTAGGATCGGCTCAGGTCTGTATCGCACCCGCCCAAAAAAAAAAAAAGTAAACTCCCGTTTGCAAGCATCCGCATAAAAAAATATTTTATCCGAAGTTTGACTTATCGAGCGGATTTGAATCTAGTACATATGCGATAACACCTTCGCAGAATGCAGCCAAGGGCCGAGAATATTACTTTCATATTGTAAGACGCACGATGATAAGAAACGAGCTTTGCTACTTACGTACTTTAGAATAAAACACCTTAAAACTTAAAAAAACAATGTCTTTATATAAATGAAACTCAAAAACTTTAACGTCTACTATAACCACTACCGCGTGTACTATATCTTTCAAGCAAAGATTCGGCCTGCGTCAAACCTTCAACCTGGTGACTAGTCCTTACTCTCTCCATTGAGCCTCTACCCAATTGACCATTTGATATCATCAGTGACCTGATACTTTCTATATCGTTGAGACTTATTCCCGCCTCATTCGATGCATCTATCAACTGCTGTGAGTTCTTGTGTGACTTGGAATTGCTGATATGACCAATATTGAAATTTGGTGGCTTCATGGACTTGGACAAAGATCTAAGTCTATTGGCAACTGAGTTCTTACGTTTCACAGCATGCTGACCACTCGTGACTGTGTCTGCTCTTGTGGGGGATAGTGGCTCTGTGTCCGGTATATGCTGTTGGCCCTGTTCTGTTTCTGGTTGAACTCTCAGTGTTTGTCTTGGAGAAGACGAGGTATCATCAGAATTTTCGTATTCCTGTTTCTCTACGTCAGTCTCTCTTTGTATCACGGTGATTAAATTGCGGTGTTTTTCAACATCATCGAAGTTTGTCGGATCGTAACCAAGCGGATAACTCTTGAAATCTCCCATCTGTACTCTTTCCCTGATGATATCAATATCCTTTGGAAAATACAACCTTTTGATAGTATCCCAAATAAATCTAGGCAGAACGCAACTCAACACACCAACAAAGAAACAACACCAAAACATTAGACTTCCAAGAATTTGACTTCCACTTCTGTAGAACTCTTGGCTTATAAGTCCAGCAGACCAAACACCTGTCCAGAAGAATATGATCAAAATTGAAAATGCAACAATCAAACCACTCACATAATCCCATCTTTTTTGTTGTAATAACACATAGATATTATTAGAAACCACAGCAATATGAGCAACCACCAAACCCATCCAGAATCTATGATCTAAGCCTAAACCTTGAGGGTTCAAGAAGTTTCCTTTGTGGTATGTGAAATATGGGAAGAAAAAAGAGATGAATGATTGATAAACACCATCGAGCATGTAATAGACGAATTTGAATTGTGACCATTCCAATCCTAAGATACCACTCATATATAATTGTGGTACCACTAGGGATACAGTGTCACTGACGTCCTGGTCCAAAATTGCCAAAAATATGATAGGCAATGAAGTGAACGCCAAATTGTAGAACATCAAATAAGTGTACTCAAAAAGATAAGATCCATCAAAATTGTTAAAAATTCCATACCAGAAAAGAGTCAAAGTGAAGGTGACATTCTTGTAGAAAAAGCAAGGAATCATCTCTGCAAGTCTCTTATAAGACCAACGGCCATGGACCAATACCAATCTAGTCAAAAATCTGAATTGTGCAATGGCATAGTCGGATGACATCGCAGCTTGACGGCCCTCTTCACCGGCAATTCCAACTCCAACGTTAGCTGATTGTATCATGGCAACATCATTGGCACCGTCTCCAATTGCCAATGTCATCACTTTCAATTCCTCCTTCACCAATTTGACAACCAGTGCTTTTTGTGAAGGTGAAACACGACAACACAACACAGACTTACAATTTTTACAAAGCAAGAGAAACTTGGTCTGTAAAGCTTTGGTCTCATCGGCAAAGATCTCAGCCAATGATGCACCATCGATAATGACCCCAACATTCGACTTTGGAGTCGTGTGCTCCTTCTGTGCTGCGATTAATTCGTCATTCGAGCCAAGCATGTCAAACTCCTCTTGCAAGAACCGTGTCAAAAGCTCATATACCGACTCCCTTTTCACATCTGACTCTGTTTCATCATCTTCGGGTTGCTTGATGATCAACAATTTCATGCTGTTCTCTAACAAATTACATGAAAATCCAATATTGATGGCCGTTTCAACTTTGTCACCAGTGAGCACCCATAATTTAATTCCTGCATCCCCTAAAATTCTGATTGACTCGGGTACCATATCTTGCAACCTATCTTCGATAGCAGTTCCACCTAACAATATCAACTCATTCTCAACTTCAGCAACAACGTTTTCAATGATTTCATCTCTGTTCTCATCGATTGAAGACTGTGCTGTGTTGTAGCGATCTAACCAATCATGAATGAAATTCGGATCGATGGTCTTTTCCGCAATACACAAAGTTCTCAAGCCTTCTTTCGCAAACTCTTCTAAATGCAAAGCAGTTTTTGTAACTACTTCCTTTGAAGTCTGTCTCGATAACCGCTCATAAATAACGTTGTCGGCACCTTTAGAAATCAAAACTACTTCCCCATCGAGCTCTACTATGCACGACATTCTCTTCCTCAGAGAACTGAAAGGGATCACACATAATAATTGAACCTCAAACTTTGGCTCATTATATTTTTGCAAAACCAAAGTGTTTCTGATCTTCTCCAAAAACACAAATCCCAAATCTCTTGCTACACTTACCAAAGCGGCTTCATCTGGGGATTCGGCTTTGAACACGACTCTTTCGTCGTCTTGCGGATCCGCTTCAGTGATAACAGTGTGACATAAGGCAAGGGCCAACATAAATCGTTCGTTTTTCAGACCTTGTGTGCTTCCACCAATAACATCATTAACATAATCTGTGCTTATCAATGTGAGATCATCCCTTCTAAACTGATCATTTTGAAAGTTGTTCTCTATCAGTTCACACATTTCCAATCTTTCCTTGTCAATAATCACCTTCATCTCAGAAGCTTTAGTAATCACGTCTATTCCATCTCTTTTGTCCATCCCCATTTGAGCCTCTGTGTAACAATTTCCATATGGAACACCATTAATCGTACATTTTTTGAATTCCATCACATTTTGTGTCAAAGTTCCAGTCTTGTCACTGAAGATGTACTCGATTTGTCCAAGGTCATCTGAGATGTTCCAAGATTTTGGAGTGCAGGGGTAGTCCAATTTTTCGTAATACATCTTGGCATCTGCATGTATAAATATCAGCTGTACAGTCTTGACGATCTCAATGGAGATGTACAAAGAAATCGGCACCAACGATTGATAAATAATGATAGCAACGAAAAATGCAATAACACCATTGATCGCGGACGTGGACCCATACAGCTTGAAGTCGTAGTACAATCTTGATGTTCCCTTTTTATCATAGAACAATCCATTGATTAAACCACTGATGAAGCAAAGAATAAACAACAAAACAAAATTGATTATAACGGATAAATTCAACTCTTTTGAGATTTTTGACTTCTTAGTTGGTGTTATTCCACTGTTTAACATGATCTTAGTCTCTGGGCCGGTGTAGATGACTAGTCCCAAGACCCACTTGGTATTACGCAATGTGCAGCCCCTAAGAAGAACGTTATTGTTTGTGATTGGTTCTGTCTTTTCCTGACCCAGGTGATTATAATGTGTTACACCTCTGAATGAGTACAAGTGTGGATTTGGTTGTTCAACTTCAACCCAGAATTGTGACAAGGCCAAATCGCTAGTGTGTTTGATACCTTCTCCTGACTCCAAAGCAGTCTTAGTCTTCAAGTTTGTTTCACCATCAAGATTCTTTGTTTCTATGAAGCAGGTACCGGTTTCCAAATCTGATGTTGAAATTATTATCATATCAGCTGGAACTTCCTCGTTGTTTCTGACACGGATGAAATCACCCACATGAACGTCCTTCCAATTTTTGTTTTTGAACTTCAAGTTCTCTGGGACTGTGAGTTGCTGATTTACCAAAGGTGCGTCCGAAATATGATGGTGTTTACCACTTGGTCTTGTGTCAGTTGAGGCACGGTAATTCGATATAACAGTGGAAGTTCTTCTTAGAGAATCATCTTCGTTACCAGTTACTTCCACATCCTCAAATTCTTTGGACATAAGTTTCTTTTGAACTCTACCAAACAAAATTTTCGAGAGCTTTTTCTTGAATCTTCTCCATGGTCCCACCTTTTCTTCATTTACATTGTGATTTGGTAAACCGGTAAGTAAGTGAATTGGAGAGTTGTTTAACTCCAAATCACTCACGACTCTTCTGTAATCTTCAAAACCATCTTTCACCAGTGTTAAGACCACAATAACAATCAAAGGAACTGCAGACAAAACCGGATTTGGGACACCAAAGATTTGAAAAGCACCGAGAATGATGATGAAAAGGAAATATATATTGGCAATATTATTGAACTGAAAAAACAAATTCTTCGGAATGAATGATATGGGTGTATACTTTGTTGTTCTAATCTTATTTCTTGGATATGTGATTATAGGAATGTTGGAGTTGGTAAATTTCAAATCATCAGGTAAATCATGATTGATATAGATTCTTCTAAAACTCTCAAGTACTTGTCGTTGCTGCTCTTGTACTTTTTTGCTTTTGAACAAGTTCTTGAACTTTTCAACATCCACGTTCATGATTATGAGCTATGAAGGAAGAGAGAGCACTGGAAGGTTTGAAGGAAGATGAACAAGTGAAAGGATCTGGTTTCAACTATGGTTGTTTTGTTTTTCGTATTCTCTCTTTGTCTTTTTTTCTTTTCCTTAGAATTACTTTTTTTGGCTTAGCGTTAACGTTTTTGCAATTTCTACAATACAATACAATACAATGTCAGATTGAATAGAAGACAAAATTAAGTATAGACTATGAAGTTATTACTGACTGGGTGATGTTTATGATAAGACCGCTTGATAATCGCAGTCTTAGTGTTCATGTTAATATTTATGTCGGCAACTGTTATGCACGGTAGACGGCTCTTAATTTTCAGGTTGTGTTTTTTTTTTTTTAGCTTCCGAGCGTTTTCCCCCCAGACAGGCCAGGGACAAAGTGCTTAAGAGATTGCGACACAATTGAATGAAAACATATATTATAGTATCTTATTGTGCAAATGTGATTAGTCTGTTGAAAGATATTCTTTGTGTACTTTATATATCTTGGGTTTTCTTTAAGGGTCCAGGTTTGTTGTTTAACACGGCCGGTAAAAGTACCGTCTACTAATCTTCTCTCAGTCACCAATCAAACTGAAGCGAAGTAGTGCATATTTGTATAATTTTTAAGATCCGGGTAATTGATTTGTATTTGTTATTTCATCTCGTCGACGAGAAAAATTCTTCTCAAAGAAAACTGAAAAATTTACAATTAACAGCTTGGTTTGATTAACACATCCATATACAAATAAATACAAATCAAAAATGTCAATTGAAGAAATCCCAGAAGGTGCCCCAGTCAGCATCCTTTCCAAAAATGAAAAGAAAGCCAAACAACAAATCTTAAAATTAGGTTTAAAGGAAGTTAAAGGTATCTCAAGAGTCACCTTCAAGAAAAAGGGCAATTTGATCTTTGCCATTGACAAGCCAGAAGTTTACAAATCAGCCGGTGGTTCATATGTCGTCTTCGGTGAATGTCAAGTTGAAGACATGAACAAACGTTATGCTGAAGCTCAAGCTGCTCAAGAAGCTGCTCAAGCTGCTGCCCAATCTCAAGGTGGTGACGATGCCCCAGCTTCAAAAGACCCAGCTTCAATCACTGCTGATTTGGAAGCCAGCGCTGCTTTGAAAGAATCGGGCTCGGCCCAAGATGATGACGATAGTGAACCAGCTGATGAGAGTGGTTTGGATTCAGCTGATGTTGAATTAATCATGGAGCAAGCTAATGTCTCAAGAAACAAGGCTGTCAAAGCTTTGAGAGCTCATGATGGTGATATGGTCAATGCTATTGTTGAATTATCATCATAGGTTTTTAGTTAATGTTGCAATTTGAAAAGTGATCTTTGTCTTTCAGAGTAGAAAACTGTAAAACGATTCAAATCAACTGTGTCGTCAGGATATTTTGTAGAATCAGTCGTGATTCAAAGCACAATTTTTATGAATACAGCAGTAAAGCAGTATTCCGGACAAAATGAACTTTCATCTATCAGAAGTCTGTCCTGACTTACCAAGTTTGTAAGAAAACATGACCAAAGAGCACTAATATATACACGTATGGGGCACTACTAGTTCAAAGACTCTCCTGGACCCTGAATGTGTAATTGGGCGGTGGCTGGCGGTTATATACTTTGGAAGAGCGCTAAATATATTAAAGAACCGAGGAGTGGGGTTACAGAATGTTTTACATTGCTTTTATCTCCGCATTCTTCTCTTAGTCAATCTCTGAAGGTATAAGTGTGGGTGCTTGTGTCAGACTGTGTGAGTCTTGAACAACTGTCAAATTCTAGAACTTGCCTTGACGCTACAATTTTTTTTCTGGATATTCGTTTGCTTATTTATCGAAAATTTGTAATTTGTGGGGAAAGGACGTAAAATCCGGTCGACTGACTGCCACAAATCCGCAAGTACTGAATACTGAAAATCTTTCAACAAAACCCCCGAGAATTCAGATATCTCTTAATAAGCATGGAAAACTCCGCTGACCGAATTTTGCTCTGCAGGGATGACCCTTCTCATTCCCTGAAATCTTCATTCATTCTTATCTTTTCAGATATTGAGAAGATCCTTGAACATATAAAGATTCAATCGGATCCTTTTTCAACAAATTCTTCTTAAGCTCTCAAACCAATCTTCAACCAAATCTTACTCAAAATGTCAACGACTACGCACCGTCATCATACTGACAACGCAAGAGACATAGAATCTTTACAATCATCATATGGGGAAGATGATAAGGACAACTTTCAGTACATTCACTACGAAGACGAAAAACCAGATCTTTCATCTCACGCTATCAGCAATTACTTCCTCACCCGTGTCCCAACCTTGTTCGCAGTCCATCATCGCTCATGGAAGCAAATGAACCCAGTCACTCCTTTAAGGACATTGAGTGGACAAGATTGGAGTTTTTACTTCTTAGGATGGTTGGCCTGGTCAATTGACTCCATGGACTTCTTTTGTGTTTCTGCCTCTGCCACTTATATTGCTGCCACTTTAGATGTCAACGTGACGAGTATCACATGGGGTATAACTTTAGTTCTTATGCTCAGATCTGTCGGTGCTATCATCTTTGGAGTAGCGAGTGATCGTTGGGGAAGGAAATGGCCATTCATCGCCTGTTGTGTTTGCTTTATCGTTTTAGAAATAGGTACAGGATTTGTCAATACTTTACCACAATTCTTGGGTGTCAGAGCTTTGTTTGGAGTAGCGATGGGTGGAATGTACGGTAATGCAGCTGCTACCGCTTTGGAAAACGTGAAAGGTGAACTGAAGTCGGTTTTGAGTGGGTTTTTCTTACCAGGCTACAACTTTGGGTATTTATTGGCTATCGTCTTCTTCAGAGCATTTCAAGACACAAATGGTGGTGAGGGTTGGAGATCATTGTTTTGGTTTAGTGCTGGTTTGCCTGTCATATTAATAGTGTGGAGACTAATGTTGCCTGAATCACCAAACTTCCTCCATGCCCAAGAGCTGAAAAAATTACACAATGCCTCGTTGACTCTGGAACAAGCACACATGAAAAGAACTGCGTGGACCGATGCTAAAGAGGAATTGAAAACACACTGGCTCATCTTGGTTTATTTGATCTTTTTGATGTCTGGCTTCAACTTTATGTCTCACGGTTCCCAAGACTTGTATCCAACCATGTTGGTAAGCCAAAAGGGATTCTCTGCAGATGCCAAAACCGTCATCATGGTGGTGATCAATCTCGGAGCAATGGCTGGTGGTATCTTTTTCGGTCAATTAACCGAGATTTTTGGAAGGAGAATGACCATCGTCATATGCTGTGTCGTTTCTGGTGCCTTTTTGTATCCATCCTTCTTTTTGTCAACTGAAAGTGGAACCATAGGTGGTACTTTCTGGTTACAATTCGGAATCATGGGTTGTTGGGGTATCGCTCCGTTGCACTTGATGGAATTGTGCCCTCCAAATTATCGTACTTTCACCTCCGGCTTGGTCTACCAATTGGGAAATTTGGCATCCTCTGCTTCTTCTACTATAGAGGCAACTTTGGGTAGCAGGTTCCCAATCACATCGGCTAATACTGCAGCTACCTATGATTATGCAAAAGTTATGGCCATATTCATGGGTTGCGTTTTAGGCTACATGATTCTTGTGACTATTGCTGGTCCTGAAAGATTTCACAAAGATTTGAGTATTGTTAAGAAGCCAGGAGACACGGATGACTATTCAGACAATGAGGACGAGCCAGAAGTGGTCAAAAGAAGTGAATACGAACCTGAAAAACCAGAGATACATCATAAAGAATAGATTTTTTTAATTTCTTGGCATTACTGTATATGAACACTATGTCGTGATATTATCCTCTTTCTTACTTCTGCGCTTCTCGCTAAGCTGTAGGCCACCTTCGTTTCTTTGCATCCCACTACTTCTGGAAACTTCATCAACAATTTCGGCATCTTCCAACTTCTCTATTGACTCTTCGGTATCCGAAGCTTTCTGGTCATTATTGATTGTTCCACAAGCTGGACAGATATATTTGATATCCTTGGCTAGTTGACCTGGAGGGGCCAACCCGTTGTGCAGAAAACATGTCGAACATATCAAAGCGTATCTCTTGTTGGCAGCAAACTCATCTTCCCCAATCACAGCATTGAGCAACCTGTCCACCACTGTAGGTTTCACTGGTTTTTGTTGGTGGTGCTCTTCTTGATGTGATGGTGGCGGTACTGCATTTTGCAATTCCAATTTGTTAAAGAACTCTTCTTGTTGTTTCCGTTTAGCTTCTAAATCTTCAGCATTATCGCTGAATTTCAACAACAAATCTTGTGTCTTTGTGAAATTGGTGGCTTCTTTCAAATCATCAATTTTGGACTGGTGTTGTTCTTTCAAAGTCTCGATTTGGCTGTTGTACCGGTTTATCCTCTTATTGTAAACCAGAGTGATCAAGCTCTTGAAAGAGGTAATCAGAAACGGGGTCAGCAAGATCAGAATATAATGGTAAGCATTGATGTTGTATATGCCAATGATTACTGATATGTATATGAGATAAAATAGGTATATTGTGGACGAGTATAAAAGGAACTTGGTTTTCAATTTAATCAGTTGCTTCGATAATGCGGTAACTCTCGAATTCAGTTCATTGATTTTGGAAGAGAATTTCTTCAAATCCCTTTCAAATGTCTCTATGATATTGGAGGTTTTCTTATCCTTTGATCTAAATGGCATCCAAGCACTCATGTTCCGCTTTTCAGTATCAATTGGTCTCGATAATTTCGCTTCTGTGTGTCATTTTTTGCTTCATTTGCTACTATTACTGATCCACCACTAAGAAAAAAAAAAAAAATAGACGCTGACAAAAAATTTCATATCAACTTACGCGTACTACACAGATATAAAACTTGTACAATCCCAAAACATTAGCCCATATCGAGATGCCGTCAGTGGAGATAGACTACTCCCAAGTCTCAAAGAACTTGATTTCACCATCTCAAGAGCATGAAGGACCACAGTTCATATCAATTCCAGGTGGATTAGCTCTATTGGAAATCCAGGGAACGTTGAACCTCCCTTCAAAAGTGACTTCAGATCATGGGACCATTATCCTCGATGAAGTGAACGAGCTGATCAAATTCGGGAACTTGGAAATTGAGGGCCAAAATCTGATCTTGTTCATTGGAACATCTCAACGTTTGCTTGGGACCGTGGAAAAAATTGACCCTCCTTATGGCTTGTTGAAGTTTCCAGTGCATGCTGATGACAATAACGATGAGATTCAATCGCCGGATCAGAAAGTGGAGATGGTGAATCTCATTGATAAAAAGGTCGTTTTCAAACACAGACCTTTGCCTATAATGTGAAGTTTAATTGGTGTTTCTCAGCGGCCGGTATAGCCTAACTTCGGTCACTCGGGCTGGATTATCTTGTTCATGTGAGAACCCTGCTTCCTGCGTCCTGATTACCTAGTGGGTTCAAATCTCGCTGTAGCATTGCATTTCGACTGGTCATATAAGAGCTCCAGTCCTGAGCCACGTCCTGACAAAAATCAGTCTTAAGTCGTTGAAGCTAGCGTGACTTCTGGTGGCCATTACAGTGATATCATTGTTATTAGTGTTAATGTTTTGCATGTTTGAGATGAAGCAGAACATAATGTGTATCAGTAGACGGTGTAATACCGTCCTCAAATCAGTATCATTTTGTCATTAAAAACGATTCAGTGTGCTTCTCTCACTGCATTACTTCTCCACTTGTTTTATGGAGTAGACGTAATCATCCAGCTAAACTTTAAAAAAAATGGTATCACAGAATTTTAAAAATTTCCGTTTTAGGGAGACAAAGGGAACATACACAAGAGCCAAATAAAATAAAATTTTGTGAAACAACCTCCCTCCATCGTCATGGGCAGAGCATGAATCATTTTTGCGGCCACTGAAGTTTATGAGGCTACCCTTCGCTTTGTTTTTTTGCTCCGTGAAGTGTGAATACTGAGATGAATCATGATTCGTAAATGTTGCTGTTAAGTTGTGATTGGTTTGATGAGTCCAATTCGGTCTTGGATTTTAACCTCAGATTTTCAAAGTAGTGATAGCGTGACAAGTTCGGCGGGAGCTCTACAAGCAGTTGAGCTTTCACTGGTGCAATAAGATTTTACGCTCAGAGAAGTTTCATTTTATGCCCCTTTGATTGAGATACGATAGTTTCAAATTATAAGCAGCAGGTTTTTGCATACTTTCGAGTTCGTATAACAAAAACTGTTTCACAAGATGCAAGAGCTCTCTCAATTTAGGTTTATAATTTTCTTGAAGTGGCTATTTGAGAAGGATATATAAACCTATCAGTCCACCTCAAAATTTGGTTGATTAGAATTATTATACTCCATCGTCACTTATCATATCATCGATAAACACTACTTCACTACACTTACTTAATCACTCAGTTCAAACTACTTTCACAATATGCAGTTATCAAATATCGTTTTATTGTCCATCCTTACTTCATTGTCCTTAGCTGCTCCAGTCGCCAATGCAGATGCCGTTGCAGAAGCTGAACCAGAAGCTTGGTCCTGGATGAAATCAAGAGTTGGTCAGCCTCTAGGCAAGAGAGATGCTGATGCTGATGCTGAGGCTTGGTCTTGGATGAAATCAAGAGTTGGTCAACCATTGGGTAAGAGAGATGCCAATGCTGATGCTGATGCTGGTGCAGAAGCTGATGCAAAAGCCGATGCTGAGGCTTGGTCCTGGATGAAATCAAGAGTCGGTCAACCATTGGGTAAGAGAGATGCCAATGCTGACGCTGATGCTGATGCTGAGGCTTGGTCTTGGATGAAATCAAGAGTTGGTCAGCCTCTAGGCAAGAGAGATGCTGATGCTGATGCTGAGGCTTGGTCTTGGATGAAATCAAGAGTTGGTCAACCATTGGGTAAGAGAGATGCCAATGCTGACGCTGATGCAGAAGCTGATGCTGTTGCTTGGTCCTGGATGACCTCAAGAGTCGGACAACCTTTAGGTAAGAGAGAAGCTGATGCTGATGCTGATGCTGATGCGGAACCATGGTCATGGATGACATCAAGAGTCGGTCAGCCATTAGGCAAATAAGCTGGTCTTAACCAAGTGGCCAACTCAACTTATTTCCGGAGTCTTTTGCTTTTCGGCTTCTTGCAAATTTAGTTTTCATTCTCGGAATAATATTGATATTTTTCTTCGCCGTTGCACATTTGTGGTTGAACTTTTATTTTACTTTAGTTACTCTAGCTTTTCCAACACGCTTTCCATACATTTTTCAAAAAGAGGCTAACTCTAGCAAGTAGTAAACAATTGAACAATTATTTAGTGTGTTACATCACTTAAATTCTTGAAAATTGCAGGCTTCGGGGAAAAGTTTTATACAAATTGGGAAGGCCTATACAGCCCCAACACTGCTCGATGCGGCTAGTCCGCGACACTGACGCGCATGCACGACAGGTTTTTTATCCGGCCAATCACCTCTTTGTAATGTTGCTTATCAGAAAAGGCAGATTAGGTAAGGGTATACACAGTTGTAGTTGTATATACCTTCTGGACTCATCTTGAGTGTTCACATCATAGTCGTCGTCGTGCAACCAAGTATACATCTTGAGAGAGTAAATCACTGAGGAAGGAGAAAGCTTATAGATTTGAGAGAATTGCGGTTGAAGTTTTCTATATTTTTCACTATTCAAGGGAATAAACGTTAGTGAAGTAAGGCAGTTAATTACTTAGTTGATAATTCGCAGTTGTTTGTGAAACATAATTCAATTCGACAGTGGGCAACTGTCGAAAAAAACAAAAAAGGCACAAGAGCTTTTGTTTTTTTTTGTTAACAAAAAAAAATCACATAATAATAATAGCACAATCTTAAGGGAATTTACAACGTTAAAACATCTTTCAGATTTAAAATATACTTTGAGAAAGATTGACAGCTGGCTGTGACTATTTCATATATCTATCCACTTCTGGGGCTCAGCAGAATCTATCCTGTTTTCGTTTCACACTCTTCAGTTAAATTTCGATCAGTGTTTGAAGGACCAGTATAGAATAGAAGGCTTTCCATATTAGAAAAGACCCAAATTGTTTTCCCGAGTTGGTGACAGTATCTTATAAGTTTTTGAAATTTATCCGCTTTGTCTTATTCATCGAAGTAGACAGAGTCCACGGTGGTATCTAAGTCAACTCAATACAACCAAAATAGAGTTAGGGGTATTACACGTAATAGAGCCCAAATTGTCAATCAAACTTGGAAGCGAATGCAACAGATTTACCACGAGCTCGTTCATTACATATAATTATGCCCCAAGATAAGCAGCAGCATCATCATCCGACTGTACCCAAGTCATTGTTTGACGATGAGGAAACGTCTTCTGAGTCGTTATGGAAGATGTATTCGAAACTGAAAACTTCTCTCCCTTACAAGTCAAGAATGGAAAACTTGACATGGCGTATGATGTCCATCAATTTGAAAAAACAAAATAGTAAGTTAACAAGTCGTATAACCATAGATGACTCAACCAAGAGCGACAACAATAGAGCAAGCGGTGATGTATACACTGGCAATCTGGATAGTCATCTGTACCTGCATAATCAAAGTCCTCAACGTCATTGGGAGCATCAGCAACAACAACAACAACAACAGCAACTGCAACAACCATGGCAACTGCGACAGTCAACCGAAGAGCAACATCAAAGGTATGTTCATCAAAAACCTTTAACTTCATCTTCATCGTCAATAGTGGATCTGAATATACAAGGCTGGCCCCAATATCCATTTAAAGAGAAGAAGCCGTTGTTTAAGGATTTTGAGACTACATCGACCAAGTCGATGCCTACAAAGATGAACTACAAAGACCCAGATCCAACAAGTGATGACTTCGATTACGTTGCACATATCAAGAAAATTGGACAAGAAGGTTATAGCAGCAACGCTCAAAGTGCATCATCGTCACCAAGGCGTAACAACTCTATAGCAAAAAAGAGACCCCTGGAATTCTCACCAATGACATCCACTTCGATGGGTGCCAACAATAACACCTTGAATGAAGATTTTTTGAACTTGAACCAAAGACAACATCAACCCGCCAATAGGACAAGTAAGCTAAGTGCTTCTTTGGCTGCTGCCTCCTTAAGACAAAAACAACAACCAGATGTCAGCAATAGTAATAACAATTTTAACACCGGTTCAGGTTATTCTTTCGAGCTGGAATCATTCCCTGGTATCAGTGGCAGTTTCGATTTTGGTGCGGCTAGTTTGCCAACTTCATTACATTCATTCGGACCACTGGGAGATGAAAACACCCATGACATGCATTTAGACGTCCAGAACATTCCATATAATTCCAGTGTCATGGATGAATTGGAAAGTCCTGTTGCTGCTTACAACTTGTCTTCATCAGCAACAACAATTACGGGGACCCAAACTCCTCATCCAATAATACATCAATCGCATTCGTTCACGCATCTTGGGTCAATTTCGTCACAGGCTAGTAACTATAACAACGAGATATATTCGCCACCAGGTGGTTCTATATCCAGTGCTACACAAACTCCCATATTTGATAAAGATAATGGAGGGTATTTCGAAAATTATTATGGAAGCAGCAATAAGAGCAGGAAATTTTCAACTAATAATATACCTTTAAGAGGCGGCTTACATAAACTGAACAGTGCTATTGGAGTGAACGACTTGTTTTTTTTAAATCAGCAACAGCAGAAGAGATCACAACCTAATAATCCAGGAAAATCACATTCACAGCTTCAACAACATAACTCCATGTCATCATCTTCAGGCAATATCGATGACGAGTTGTTAAGGGATTATGCAAACAGTTTGAAATTTGAACCTTTAGGGAGTGATTCAAAGAAGACGGGTAAGGCTAAGCTACCAAAGAAGCAATCGTTGTCCAAAGTTAAAGACATGCCTTCTGCGCCCGATGAGAGGCTGATTTCACAGTCTCAACAGCAAGAGCAACAACACCAACAACTGTCTGAATCACAATCAAGTAGTATTAGTGGTAGTGCTGGAGGTAGCAATCTGCCCTCTTCAAATGCAGCCACGATTTGTTCGAATTGTAAAACCACCAAGACTCCACTATGGAGAAGAAATGCAGAGGGACAACCGCTTTGTAACGCATGTGGATTATTTTTAAAGTTGCATGGAACTGTCAGACCTTTGAAACTTAAGACTGATGTCATCAAAAAGAGACAAAGGGGAGTGAATTTCAACGGTAAGAAAAACGGGAGTGGTACGTCAACCGCTATTACCACGGCTTCTTCCAGTAGTGGTACAAAAAAATCTTCGAAGAATGATGGTGACGATTTAAACCCAACGCCGATCCAATTTGGTATAGATACTAAAGCGAATGTTAAGAAGCAGAGCAGGAAGAAATCGGATTCGCCCGAAACTTCAATACCGACATCAAACACAGGCAACCCAGCAGAGACCATCACCGATAGCACATCGCTACCTTATGAAGATTTAGCATCTCACAATTTCAGCTTGGCCGATTTGAACAACCATCTCAGCCATGAGGATATGGACATTGATTCCTTTGGGTTCACCAACATCAAAGAGGAAGACGGTATCGATTTGAATTTGGGTATCGGTGGCGGTGATCATCTGGACAAATCCAATATTGGTGACCTGAAGATGGGCAACACTCTGCTGTTTTTCAGCACCGCACATGACCACAGTAACAGTGATGAAGAAAATGGGTTCGATCGCGGATTAATCAATAGCGGATTCAGTAATAATAATGAAAGTGGTGATGATCTGATGTCAACAACTGGTGGTGGTGGTGATGGTGGTCACCACGGAAACAGTGGAGGTGATGGTAATGGTGAGGGTAATAGTGGTAATAGCAATTGGGAGTGGTTGAGTATGGTGATATGATGTACAAGTTCCAAGATGGGGATAGGACAAGATAAGAGAAATTAGAGAGATTGTGTTTTTTACTGTATGTTTGTATTTATTTATTGATGATAGAACGTTGCGTGAGTTTGTGTTTTTTGGTTGCTGTCCGGTGAGTTTCCAGTGCTTTCTTCAGATCAGCATCACTAGTGATTGATTGATTTGCATATGATAATTGAATAATGAATGCAAATTTGTACCTTTTTACATTTTAACAAAAAATTGTATGCTCCTTCGAATTTTCAGGCTACAGATCAAGACAAAAACGCTTAACGCCAGTGTTGGTCCCATGTGGGTTGTACGGACTGATTTAAAAAGTTGAATGATCTATCGCATGTCGACCCTATAGAAGAAGGGCCGGGTGGTATTTATCTTCAATGCATTACGCACGACACAATAAGCAAGGTGCATTATGTTAATTAGGAAAATAATTGTGATGTTCTCAAGGAAGTCAGTGTTCACACGCATCAAAACTAACATTTCCAGTTCTGTGCAACCTTAGGCTAGCGTATTTATTTGTCCAAATTCTTCCAGCAGCTAATTCGCTCAAATAAATATATTCTCTTCCATGAGTATCTGCATCTCTTGAGATTCTTGAAGCTCATCTTTCAGTTTAGAAGTTGACTAATCCCGGTTTTCATTCTTGGGAAGAAAAGTACCGATATCGCTTCACCAGTTTTTCTCCGGTCTCCACCCCATCGCGATGTTGAATTGGCTAACAGGGATACCTCAGTTTAAATCGCAAGAATATTCACATGGAAGTTGGTATGACAGCTACTGCACTTGATTTGATATTCATAACCATTACTATTGGTTTCCACAACCATCCCTTTGCCAGTTTCCCCTTCCCACCCCAGCAAACTGAGACACCCTGAGTACAATACAGACTAAAAAAACCCATAACCATTTGTGCAATAGGGACGGAACGGAAAAATAAATGATCCCTTGTCCCTTGTCTCTGTGAAAGCCAAAACTTCGCTAACGAACGAAGATAAGTAGCTCTTCGAAATATGTGACTTGAAGGTTGATTCACATCAGCTCTGTTGTCCGATGCAACTTGATTATTGTGTCTAATAGGCGTGTGGTATACAGTTACGAAAAGATTAGGAAGTCGTCTCTCGGACAGTCAAGACACGGAAAGAGAGAGATAGAAAGAGAAGTGTGGTCTTGATTACTGTCGAGTGCAAAAACGATGAGGGCAAGACGTTGAAAATGTTTTTTTTGCGTAGAAGCAGAACACCATCTGATGGTGCAAATGACCGAAAACGAGAAAATAACACCACCAAACTCATCACTTTCTACCCCATGGGGTTGTCGCCTGACTTCCTCTCCCCGGAATATTAATTCGTCAGTCTACATGTCTATACATGACTTGCCCGTTCTTATTTTGGGGTCTGCTGTTTGTATAGTACTGTCTGCTGTTGTTACTACTACTGCTGTAGTTGTTGCTGTTACTGGCAAAATTTTCTTCAAATACACACGCAACATTATATAGAGCATTTTACGTAATTAACAAGTTTTGTCGTCGACAATTTTCCAGTTTTTCCCATCTCCATCATCACCAGATGTTTATTCTGGAACTAATATAAATATATGCTACGATACTACACGAATTAACATTCATAACTTAAATAAAAATCATATCAATTGAACTATCTATACAGCATAATTATGTCAGTTAGTCAAAAATTACAAGCAAGAGTCAACGAAATTGTAGAGCAATTTACCGTGACCCCAGAAATTTTAAATGCTGGAGTCGATTTGTTCATCGAAAATGCCAACAAAGGTTTGGAGCCTTCTGAGGATGTCTATGGTTTACCTATGATCCCAACCTATGTTACCAACATTCCAAACGGAAGGGAAAGAGGTGTATTATTGGCTGCCGATTTAGGTGGAACCAATTTCAGAGTTTGCTCTGTTGAATTGAAAGGTGATCATACTTTTACCATCAAGCAAGAAAAAAACCCAATCCCAGTTGACTTGATGAACGCATCTACTTCAGATGAATTATTTAGCTACTTGGCTAAGAAAATTGGTACTTTCGTACAAAATCACCATGCTGAGGATGAAAAAGTCAAAAAAGGTGATCTTTTACCAATGGGTTTCACATTCAGTTTCCCAGTTGACCAAACTTCGTTGAACACAGGTACTTTGATGCGTTGGACCAAAGGCTTTAATATCAAGGATACCGTTGGACAAGACATTGTTGGTCTTTTACAAAAACACATAGAAAAGGAAAAAATCCCAGTCAACGTTGCTGCTTTGGCTAACGATACCGTTGGTACTTTGCTTTCTAGAGCTTATTCCGCAGGTGCTGTTGCCGGTGGTCAACAAGGTAAAACTTTGATCGGTGCCATTTTCGGAACGGGTACTAATGGTGCTTATGCTGAAAAGTTGGACAGCATCAAGAAATTACCAGCTAAAGTTGTCGAGGAATTAAAAGCTAAAGGTAAGACCCATATGGTTATTAACACTGAATGGGGATCATTCGATAATCATTTAAAAGTTTTGCCAACCACTAAATATGATGTTGCCATTGACAAGGAAACTTCGAACCCAGGTTTCCACATGTTTGAAAAAAGAGTCAGTGGTATGTTCCTTGGTGAGATTTTAAGAAATGTATTTGTTGACTTGTTCAACGAAGGTTTGGTCTTGCAACAATACCCAGATTACGAAAGATTACCACACAGATTAAGACAACCATGGAAATTGGACAGTGAAGTCTTATCCTATATTGAGATTGATGACTCTACTGAATTGAAAGCCACTGAATTGGCTTTACTTAATGCATTAAGATTACCAACAACTTTTGAAGAAAGGATTGTATTACAACAGTTGACCCGTGCCATTGCCAAGAGAGCTGCGTATTTGGCCCTGATTCCGTTTGCAGGTTTGTTGCTAATGTCTGGCGAATTGGACGGTCATAACAAGGAGGTTGATATCGGTGTTGATGGTTCATTGGTTGAATTTTACCCAGGTTTCAGAGCCATGGTAAGAGATGCTTTGTCATTGACCAAGATTGGTAACAAAGGTGAAAGGAGAGTTCACATCAACATTGCCAAAGATGGTAGTGGTGTTGGTGCTGCTTTGTGTGCATTGGATAGTTAAATAGGTGGTGAAGAATTGTTGAACTAAAAACACACAGGTTGGCTGCATTTTGCCGAAAGTGTGCTTTTTTCTATGTTGCGTCGTTTTTTCTTCCGTTCCTCGTTATTATTATAACTCCAGTTTGAAAACAAACTGTAATGAAATGTGATTAATTGATGTCATTTATGATTGTCTTATACGTCGAGTGTCTTGTTGCTGTATATCCATACAAATTTATATAAATGTGTACATTTTTCAAAGTGTACACTATGGAAGTATCTATCTCTTAGCTGTAACGTTTTCCCCTTTTCAGGTCGGTCCCCTCCCCTGTGAAAGCAAGATGGGCTGGTTTCAGCTTCTTTCTTTCTTCCTTCTGCTGCTCAGCTCCAAGAAAAAAAAAAAAGAAAAAAAATTCATCGAAAAAAAATGAAAAGCTGAGCTGATCGCAAAGAGAAGAATAAGGAGAAGAAGAAGAAGAAGAAGAAGAAGAAAGACAAAAGGAGAATTTCATCTTATACAACTCAGGGACAAGGATCAGGTTAGCAGAAGAAGAAGGAGAAGATGGCTGATGACACGATACCCAACAACAATGCTACGATTCAACCAGAAGAGATCGTCAGTTTCTCCAAGCAAAAGGTGATACTGCCCCAATCATTACAATCTTCGCTATCCTTAAACACCTCTTATCATCTTTCTAATGCCAACAATACAAGACAAAACAGACAACAAATAGACGCCACATTGCCGATAGATCAAACCATTCAACAGCCGTCACTGCAGGCAGGGCAAGGAGCCGATACAAAGATAGAACTGTCTAAAACAATACCCTCTCAAAATGAGGAATTCTATGATGAAACTGATGAACAGTGTATTCTGCAAAGCGATACGCTAGCTTTAAATGCCTTGAAGAAATTATCACTTGGTTCAAATGTCAACAACACGGTAGATCAAGATAACATTGATTTGTCGACGTTTGCTTCTTTGACAAGACAACCAAGGATGGATGCAAACCCAGATTTGGTGGAGACCAGTGTCCTCAACAATCTCACAAGTGTTTCCTCTGGAATGATGAACGCTGCATCCACTGAAAGTGAAGGTTTGATGCTTAGACCTATGAGGCGAGAGGAGAACAGACACCTGAGCAATAATAACACAAGTGGGAGTAACCCCATGAACCAGTACGAGAGGAGAAGACCAGTATCTCCTTCTCCTTTACTAAGAGGTGAATTGCTAGATCTACCTCTTAAACCACTGCCAATTGTTGGGAATGATGGTGTTACCGTTCAAGACTTCAATAGAGGTTCTGATAATTATAGTAC
This sequence comes from Nakazawaea pomicola, assembly GCA_030567755.1. Lineage (NCBI taxonomy): Eukaryota > Fungi > Ascomycota > Pichiomycetes > Alaninales > Pachysolenaceae > Nakazawaea > Nakazawaea pomicola. The sequence goes on along the minus strand of JAJLSS010000031.1, from coordinate 19,539 downwards.
ACTGCAACAAATCAAACCGCCATTAGCACAAAAACCTCATCTACAGACAAGATTAGATAGCACTAAAAGTGATACTCATTTAATTTCGATAGCAAATCCGCAAACCCTGCAACAACAGCTACAGCAACAGCAACAACTGCAATTCAAACCAGCCACATTGTTGACAACCACAACACCAGCTAAACTGCACTCTCAGCCAACCTCGGCAACTGTACCCGAGTTTTTCATCTCCACTCAACCGTCAATGCCTACATCGACAAAGGACGATGACAGGCATAAAGACCCACAAAGTATACATAAGTTGAAAAGACCGTTATACGTCCCAGCTGTCTTGAGGCCCACTTTGGCGAACAATTACTCCGATGTTGCAATGTCAAACTCGTCATTGAATACACAGGATAATATTGACATATCCAGAGACTTGCAGCGATATAAAGAGTATAACAACCTCAGTTTCATTGGGGGGAACAGGTCCAACTCTCCGTTGGGTAGTCTGGGAATGTCGCCATCTATATCACAACAATCTTCAATATCGTCATCACCAGGACAGCAACAGAATAAATTAGGAAAGATATTAGAAAAATTTTTGATATCAAAGTCGGGAACAGTTGTAGGAAGCTCATCTCCACCATTTGCAACCGTGGGTCAGCAGCAACTGCAGTCGTTCACCCAGACCTTGCAGCCACCACAGCCATCATCTTCGGATGCCTCGTCGATATTCTCAAATTCTTCAAGCACTAACGAAGTTGGTCCCACAAAAGATCATTGGAAGTTGGATACGATGCTGATCAAATGTTCTAATTGTAACAGGATATTCACTAATTTTGGCAAGATCAGAAGGAAGCACCATTGCAGGTCATGTGGTGATATCTTTTGCACAAACTGCATCTCGCACTATATTTATTTGAATAAAGATGCAAATTTCGTCTTGATCGACACACTGCCACAAACAAAGAAGCTTAATAAGAACTTTAAGCTGATTCAAAATGAACCAACAAACATAGCATCGTTACAACAACAGCAGAAGGAAGAGAAATTTTTGGCAAAAGTGTGTTATCACTGTTTTGAAAACTATGAAAATTTGCTCAGGCAGAAAAATCCTTCAATATTCAACGTCAAAGTTTTAAACAAGAGACAGCAGGACAATCAACATGAAAAGGGGACTAACTTTTACAACACAACTGGCTACAGAAATTTTGAAGGCAAAGATGGTGAAGAAGAAGAAGAAGAAGAAGGAGAGTATATCGGTAATGAGTCGATAGTCGAAGTTAACCCGAATACTAGTAATGGTGAGCGCAGCGGCAGTGTTAGTTTACCTGCAGACTGGGATTGGAGTTCATTTTGAATGGTTATTCCGTCTGTATATGTGTATATGGTTTCAAAATAACTTTTCACGTTTTGATATCACCTTTAATCTTCATCATAACTTTGTATCAAATTTGTGAAGCGAAATTGCGTCCGAATTTGATTCAGAAAATAATTTGCCTGGAAAGATAAAAAAAAGAGTCCAGAAAACGTTTTTGGGAGGAAAAAAGAATAAAAACAGAAGCGATACGATATACGTCAAATAGTGAACACTGGTTTGGACCACCAGTAAATTTACACTAACTGATAACATCTCAATCTTAAGGTGGTTGGAGATGAAAAGAGAACAATCAGAAGTGCTTTCTTCAGAAGACAGTGGTGTAACCTCATCCACACCGCAAGACGAGCTCAATTCCGATGAGACGCACTCCAAGAAATTCTCGATCAAATACAAAAGGCCTCGTTCATCAAGACTGTGTGTTACTTGTCACGAAAGGAAGGTACGGTGTGATGCTCAATTGAAGATCCCTTGCTCCAATTGTATCTCCTTTAACTGTGAATGTGTCTTGCCCTCGCTAAAGAGAATACGAAGGACGAAGAAGGAGATTATGGAGGAGAAGAAACTAAAGAGTGAAGCATCGGTACAGGCGCTGACGGTGAATGAGGTGGTGGGTAGGGCTGTCTCCGCTCCTGGAAATAGCGGGAAGAGGTTGATTAGTTTGTTGTCCAGTGTTGATTTGAAGAAGGAATCAAAAGATTATACCAAGTTTCTTCAGAGCAAGAAGCTGGATTTGTTATTTTTGGGGAGTTCAGTTGTACTCTCTTCAGCTAAGCATTATCGTCGTTTCACTGACTCCGCAGAGAAAGAGGTCATGATTAGCGATTTGGACGTGAAGATTTTGGAGATGAGAGGATGTCTATCTCTTCCAAGTAAGGAAATTTGCCACGAGTTGATCGATAATTATTTTAAATACGTCCATCCGTTTATGCCTATTTTGAACCGAACCGAGTTCATGGACAATTACTACAACTACTTAAATGATCCCCCTTGTCTAGCGTTATTGAACGGGGTACTTTTGGGAGGGTCCAGGTTCGTTACAAATCCATCGTTGCAAGATGAGAAGGGCTCAGTTGATAAACTTTCACAGATCTTATACCAGCGTTGTAAATGCTTTTACGACGTCAGAGTTGGTACAACTCCATTGGAATTGACCCAGTTGTTGTTAATCTTGGGTTGGTACTGGGAAGGACCAGAAGACGTGACGCAAAATGTCTTCTACTGGACTAGGTTGGCCATTACCGTTGCACAAGGTTATGGATTTCATAAGACGAACAACTACCTCTCCGAGTACGATGCTAAGTTATGGAGGAGGTGTTGGTGGGTGATTTTCTGTCGTGACAGAGCAGTGGCGTTGTCGTTTGGGAGGAGTATTGTTATTGATTTAGAGGATTGTGATGTTCCCATGTTGACGTTGGCGGATTTTGACGAAGGTGTGGCAAGGGATGGCAAGATGTATCATGTCAGTTTGACACAACTGCATTACTGTATTAACTATGTCAAAATTTGTGAGATTGTGGGGATTATTTTGAAGCAAAAATATACCGTGCAGGCAGAAAAACATTTGGATACAAATCATTTGGCGTTCATCAAGAGATGCGATATTATGATGGTCAACTGGTTGAACAACTTGCCCGTGGAGTTGAAATACTCTTTGACCGATCTTTCAAAGCAAAATTTGTTTTCTGCAATGATCATGTGTCATTACTACGTGACGCTATCGTTGATCCATAGAACCAATATTTTGAAAAGGTCATTGAACGGTGGGTCAGATGATTATTATCCAAGTTGGGGTATTACCTTTCAAAGCTCTCACATGATCGCCATCATCTGTAAAAACGTGATGGAAAAAGATGAGTTGAACAAATGTCCTGCTTTTATCGTTTCTATTCTTTTCAGTGCATTGATCATGTTAATCTACCACATCGATAATAAGAATGCAAAAGTGAGCTCGACTCTGAGAAAGCTTCTAGACATTTGTTCAAAGCTGTTGTTGGTTGTGAGTAAGCAACATGGTGCCGGGTATCTCTGTTTGCAAATGGCAGATACGTTGAGGAATAACAAGTCTAAGAGAGATATTGTGATTCAAAATGCGTTCACCCTGAACCAGAAGTTGGATGACAAGATTGAGAAAAATTTCGCTGAGACTGAGCAAGAATTGCAGAAGGATAACACTATAGAGCCATTCCGGCCATCACAATTGTTTCCAGATATTAAATCCACACAACCAGAAAGCGTTTCTGCTTCTCCCCTGTATCATCAATCACAACAACAACAACAACAACAACAACAACAACAACAACAACAACAACAACAACAACAACAACAACAACAACAGCTTCAGCACCATCAACAACCTTTACAGCAACATCTGCATCTGCAACAGGTCTCACCTCATCTATCAACCACGCCAACAGGATCAATGCCGAATTTAAATTTCCCTCAACATTCCAGAGTTTCAGACATGAGAAACAGTCCAGGACCAACACAAATCCAGCAACAGCAACAGCACGTTCTCAATAATCATTCAAGCAACACGAGCGACATCAGCGTTGGTACGGATGTCTATGAATTCCCATCTTTCAACTTTGAAATGTTTGACAACAATGATATCGATCTAGGTTTCAACTCAAACGTTTATGATTCTGGTGTTGATAATAGCAACATCGAGTCTCGGGGTACTGCTGCTACCCCTGCCGCCACAGCTGTTTCTGCAACAACGAATGTGAACAGTGCAGTCCAGAGCGGAAATAGCGAGGTATTCTTAGGAGAGTTACCTGACGCGTTGAACCAACCAAGTGCTCCTCCTACAAGTTTGAATATCAACGACTGGTTCAACTTTTTGCAATATTAAGGCTACGGCTACGAGTTGAAATTTTTTGTGTGGTGGATGGATTTGAACGTCAGTTTGGGTTCTTGTACTTTTAAATTGATGTAGTCCGGTGTAGCGAAATGTTATGTAATGACTACGATGTTTTATAATGAAATGGATATAAACTGTAATCAAATTTTGGACGATAGGAGACTAAAGAAATCAAGATGTAAATATTCAGTTCTTGTGAACCAAAGAACAACGGATGTGAGAGGTGTTGAACAATAATCTCGAGGAAACTGAAAACAAAGCAAAAAGATGACCGACAAGCTAGCAAATGCCAAAATAAAACAACAATTAAAAAAATGGATACTCAAAGCTCAAACGCTAACTGAATAGTGACAAAAAAACTAACAACCTCTTCATACCTCCTCAACAACAAAAACAACAACAACAACATTAACAGTACAAACAAACAAACAAGCTGTATCTGAAAAAGCAAACAAACAAACGAACATAATTGAGCAGAACATAATTGAGCAATGTCAGCAAAATAAAGTGTGATAAAAAAAGATTAAATAACAATGTATAGTAATTGGTATATCAATGAAAAATTATTAGCAAAACCATGAGCGGTTATGTAAATGATGAAAGTGATAACAAGAAAATTTGATGAATGGTGAGTGAATGGACAGTGAAATGAGATATGGACATAAGTTCTGGAATTGAATGATGATGACAAACAGCAATCAGCCAAACTCAAACAAACGATAACATCTCTGAAACAAAATAGAACCAGATGATCACAGGCAGACAACCAACACAAACACAAAAAAGGATAGGTTAAAACGGAATGAAACAATATATTAAACGACCCAAGCACAGGTATAAAATTAAGAATAACAAAGAGATAATAAATGAGTAAAAAAAATCTAATGATTGGAAAATTGAAATAGCAAGAAAACTTCGGAAGAATAGAGAGAATGCGACGAACTTCTTTATCTATAAACAAAACAGCGAAGTTTGGTTCTCGTTTATCCTTCATTTGTCTTCTATGAAACATCATTTTCTTCTCATTTGTCAATTTTTTAACTTGGTAATAATGAATTAATTAGTTCTCTTTAAATCATCTAAGTTGATTTTTCGTGTTGAGTTGAGACACGTTGCATGGCGTAAACGAAATCTTCAATTGATCTTTGTGGTTTTTCCTCTTTTCTTGGTTTACCGTTCATAACTCTGTCAAATGAATCAGATTGTGACATCATAACGTAAGCACCACCCATGACACAGAAGACACCGAAAGACCAAATCCAGACACGGACAACGGTAACGATATCGGTCCAGTTTTGTGACCACCAACCGAACAAGGTGAAACATGTGGCAATGATGTCGACGATCAAGACGGCACCAGATAATTGCCATGATGGAATTGAAGTCCAGAAAGCACCTTGAGCTCTGGTGATGAAAATTAACCAATTTTCAGTCAATGAGATTTGCAAGAATAAGACACCGTCAATTGCACCGAAGTTTTGAACCATACCACCTTTCTTCATGAACATAGTAGTTAAGGTAATCCAAGTACCAATGGCCAATATAATACCCAAAACAATTGACATACCCCATAATCTTGGCAAGTTCCATTTAACTGGCATTGGGTCGAATGGAGCATTATCGTAAGCAATAGCTAAAGTGGCAACATCGGCGAAAATGGCAATGAAGACAATCAAGTTGATATCCAAAGATTCGTTCAAAATAGCAATCCATAAACCTAAGAAAATTTCCAAATGTAATGACAAAGCGATACGGTAAACAACGTAGGCGTACATTCTGTGGAAAATTTGTCTTGAAGTTTTCAAGGCATCGATAATAGCACTTAAACCTGGAGCTAAGAAGACAATATCAGCGGCGGATCTGGCAGCATCGGTGGCACCTTCAACGGCAATACCGGTATCAGCTTTCTTTAAAGATGGAGCATCGTTAACACCGTCACCAGTCATGGCAACTAAGTAACCTCTTTGTTGTAAAAGTTCAACAACATTGTATTTATGTTGTGGGAAAACTTCAGCGAAACCATCAGCATTTTCGACGAAATCAGCAATTTCAGAACCAGCCATGTCTCCACCACCGGATAAACCTAATCTTTCAGCGTTGTAAATGTTGGTACCTAAACCTAATTGACGACAAGTTTCCTTAGCAATACCAACGGCATCACCAGTTAACATCTTAACTCTTAAACCTAAAACTCTAGCTTCGGAAACAGTCTTGGCAGTATCATCTCTTGGAGGATCCATACATGGCATTATACCTAAGATTTCCCAGTGACCTTCACCTCTCTTTCTAGCAACACCCAATGATCTGAAACCTCTGGAAGCAAATTCAGCAACCTTGTTTTCGTAATTGTCATGGATATCTTCTGGAATTGGATGGTCTTCTTCAACAGTCTTTAAAACGAATAATGGAGCACCTTTAACACAGATAATTCTTTCTCCCTCTGGGGATTCAACGTAAGCAGTAACTTTCTTTGAGACAGGGTCGAAAGGTTGGAATTCAATAACCTTGTATTTGGTTAAAGCAGCTTTAGCTCTTGGGTATGAGATCAAAGATTTCAAGAAGGCCTTGTCAATAGCATCTAAACCCTTCTTCTTTCTTGAAGCAGCTAAACAAGCAGTCAACATTAAGTCATCGGCTTCAACACCTTCAACAGTGTATGGGTCGTGTAAGGACAATTTGTTCTTGGTTAAAGTACCGGTTTTATCAGAACACAAAATTTCAACACCAGCCAATGATTCAATGGCGGACAATTTTTGGACAATAGCCTGTTTCTTAGCCAAGTAAGCAGCACCGACAGCCATGGTGGTGGTAACAACAGCTGGTAAACCAACTGGGACACCAACAATGGTGATAGCCAAAGTGTATCTCAAAATTCTGACAATTTTGTTAGTTCTGTAGAATGAAGCAGTCCAGACAACTAACAAGGTAAGAATAACCAAGACTAATAAAGTAGTACCAATACCGTTCAAAACTTCAGTGAAATGACCAGTACCACCAGCAGCTTTGTTAACTAAAGCAGCAGCACGACCAACGAAGGTGTTGTCACCGGTAGAAGTAACAATCATGAAACCTTCACCTCTCTTAACAGTGGATGAAGAGTAACAAGCATCAGCATGTTTCTTTTCAACGGCCAAAGATTCACCAGTAATAGCAGATTGATCAACTTGTAAGGAAACGTCTTCGGTGACAATTCTACCATCAGCTGGAATAACGACACCATCTTCTAATTGTAAGATATCACCTGGAACAACATCAACGGAACCAACTTCGACTAATTGACCATCTCTGATAACGGTAGCAGAGTTGGCTAAAGTCTTTTTCAATTCATCGACAATAGAACCAGCTTGGAATTCTTGGATGAAACCGACAGAAGCATTTAACATAAGTAAACCACAAATAACACCAAAATCAACCCAATCTTCTAAACCGGCAGCTAAGATAGCAGCGGCTTCCATAACGAATTGAATTGGACCGACGAAGAACATACAGAACTTGATGATCAAGTTTTCTTTTTCTTCAGCCATTTGATTAGCACCGTATCTCTTTCTTCTTTTGGCAACATCATCAGAGGACAAACCGAATTTTGGGTCGGTTTGCAATAATTCTTCTGGGACTTGGACGAATGAAGCACCATCATCTTCTGGTTCTTCATCGGATTCTAAGTCACCACCTTTATCTGATTGTAAATCCAAGATTAATTGATCAATATCTTCATCTCCATCATCATCAGATTCTGGAGAGTTGATCTTTTCTTTTGTTGGTTCAGTTGCAGACATCTTCAACAATTGATACTAGTTAGTAAATTGAAACCAATTGATATATTGATTGAAAATGAATTGACAAGGGAATTGGAAAAAATGGGAAAAATATGGAAAAGTTGAAAAACTGGTAATTATTTATAAGAATTTTTGTTGCTTCTTCCAAAAATTTTGTTTTTTTTTTTTTGGACAATAAAAATTTCCTCCAGCTCCATCGGTTGTTCCGCTCCAATTGAAAAAAAAAAAAGTTCAGCATCTTTTTATTGTGTTTTTCCCGCCAATATGTTAATAAATTGCCTTTTTTTTTTAATTCTGTTCTGTTCTGTTCTGCTTGGTTGTTGTTGTATGCGCACGCATACCGACTCACCGAGGTGTTGAGAAAGAAAGAAAAAAAACCTAGGGGCAACCCGGAACTCAAACGAACAAAAAAAAATGTGAAAAAAAGTAAAAAAAAATCCCGCACTAAGGAATTTGATATTCAATGCACATCCTGGAAAGAATATTGATGTCGGTGATGATGCAATCAATGTTGTGACTTACTATCTACCTCAATCTCTCAATTAGGAAACATCCAAACAAATAGTGGAACAGGAAAAAAAATATCAAAGCAGAACTTTTCACAATTGGCCTTGAAGTACAATTCGTGTCAATCCAATATGATGACGATGATATAATATAATACTCACTTTCAACTAAAATAATACAAATTCTTTCCTATCAAATTGAATATTGCCTTGAATATTGAATTATAACAGTGTCTAAATTAGTTAATTGAATGAATTCAATTTGAATAATTGTTGAAAAGACAAATGTAAATTATTAAAGATAAAGAAGAAAAGAAGGAAAAGAGAAAACTTTAATTTTAAAGAACTGAAGATAACTCGATTGATTTATATACTTTTTACAGGTTGTCGTTTCAACTTCCAATAGCTGGTTCTTGCCGGCATTGAGAGAATTTTTTTCCCATTTGTTGTTTGTATGTTTTGATCTGTTGTTGTTGTTGTTGTTTAACTATCTATCTTTTGTTGTCAATTAACCTTTTTCTGCAACAGGAAATTCTGTTTCGCTTCGGTCTGTTCTTTTTTTTTTTAATAACCGCATTCCACATAATAGTCCAAGCGGGTAACTTTTAAGAAACTCATCTATTTGCCGATTGACATAAACAAAATCTTCTGAAATATAAAGGCAGCCAGCCAGACACACTGACACTCTCTTCTGTGTCACATACAAGATCACAATCAGGAAAAAAGGCCGGTTCATGTCGGCTTTCCCTTCTTATTACTCAAAGCTTGTGACACTCTTCAGAAGATAGTCAACAATCTACGCAAGAAGAAGAAAAAAACTCACAGTACCGGTCTAGTTCCGGGACTGAGATATTTAAATTTTGGCACCGCTTACATATTCTGATTATGTAAGATGTGAGTGTTTGAGGGTCAAGTGACGACTACCCGATTAGGAGAGTGTCTTCATCTTTTAGGACGCAATGTCATCATAAGGTCGACTGAGTTAGGCAAAACGTATACAACTGCAAAACAAATAAACAACAAACAAACAAACAAACAAATGGCTGGACAGAAGATCAATTACATCCAATCAGTAGTAACAAAATCAGTAGTAGCGATAAAAGTATGCATCAGTATCTGGTCCATCCTCTCTATTAATAGATCCAATTCCTTGATGGCTGGTTCACATTTGTAGAGAAATAGTAGTTGATTTTGCAACCATCATTAGACAACAGAAAGTCCAAGAAGATTACGCAACAGAATTATAATATCGTCAATATAATTGGACATTGGAATTAATCTCCTTCTTCTCCTTCTCCTTCTCTTCCTTTCTTTTCTTCATACTTCTTCTCCGACCTTACATCCTCTGCTGCCAAGGGTAGAGAGAGTTCCTCCTACACGTAGCCGAAGTTCCCACCTGTTTTTCGGACTATGTAATGTACTATACGATAGATAATCGTCAAACAATGCAAAGGGCAAATCGGAGCCTGAAGTTCTGGGCCAAGCACAATTATCGACTTTATATATGTAACTTCACCACCGGTAGGTGATGGAAATATGTAAATAAGAGCGGGATGGTTCTGAAAAATAAAAGGCAAGGAAGGAAACAGGAAGTCAGAAAATCAATTTTAAATTGACTCAAGATTGGAATTCTATACAAAGAAAGAAGATGTTGTTGTTGCATCTCCAGCACTATCCCCTATTATCCATCCCATGCCTAAAATTGCACACTTCACCGTAGAGGTTGAGCTTAACAAGCAGATTTCATCCGGTACCTATCTTTCAATCAGAAACATAAGTGCTCGTCTCAATTTTCCGAATGAAACCGATGGATGCTCATCTTTTTTCAATATACCCTTTTTTTGGTTATCCATAAGTCCAGCTTCTTCTATCTACCGTTATCTATTGGGGTATATACAAGATTTTTGTTGAATATCGTGTTGCCCATTTTAAAAGATATGGGAGACTTCGGTAGAGTGCATTTGAGCTAAAAAGAGTATTGGCAAAGGAACTTATTATTCAAAAGATGTTCGTTTTGTTGAATGAATTGACTCCACAATATATCTAGGGCCAGAGTTTGAGATTAAAAAACATTATGTCTGGAGGAAAGTTTCTTGGTTTCTTATGTAATTAAGGTGGAAACTCTTGGCCAAACAGCACATCTCTCCACTGCCAATCAACTGATCCGCTTTTACGACTCCAAATGTGATGGCATCATAACATTCTCATGTGTCAGATTCTAGTTTAACTTGTACCTTTGCTGTTGGGATAATTCAGAAAGCATACCAATCTTCACATTATGTGTACCCTATCGACCGAGATCTGTAAAAACTGGTCCGTTTTGATTGGTGAATATGAAAAAGAAAAGAAGCCTCAGAAATTCAGAGACACAAAAACAATCATCTCGCTCAGGGGAAGAAAAAAAAGTCCTTTATCTTTTGGACGAGGGCTACCCATGAGGAAAAAGCAGCTCGCATCCTGTTACCCCTCGTTACTCTGCTCCAACAAAAAAAAATTTCACTGTACACTTCTACGAACTGAGCTACCCTCTATAAGTCTCTCGCTCTATAAAATTCTAAAAGCTCATTTTCTAGTTCTCACCAACAAAGGACTTGTAAATTAACCGCTCACCACAAACAAATATCGGAGCTCGATGGAAAAAGAAAAGTTTCTAGTATGTGAGACAAGGAGGAAAAAAAAACGGTTCTAGGAACAACAACAACGATCAGAAATATTAATAGTGCGTACTCCGTCCCAATGTAATAATAAACCCAGCACTTCGCGTTCAGAAACTTGTAGTGACGTCGTTAGGCTTTAAATTACCGAAAGCGGCCAAAATGTCCAAATGTAGTATTATCACCGATCTGCCCTCTGAAGAGGATACAAAAATTATTTACCGGTGAAAAAAATCACTCAGGTATATTGTAGAATTGGTAATACACCGGCACTTATCATCCACACTTGTGTTGGTTGTTGAACTTGCCAATTATTTCGTGCTCCTCCTTACCGTTCTTCATTTATCGCTTGTCTGTTGTCCAATTCCGTTTAGTATTCCACCTTTTTACTCTATTTTTTTGGGATAAGACTGCAAGCCGAACGGAAGTGTTCGGTACCATTAATCTAGTCCGGTGATAAAATATAACTCAAGGGCGCCAGACCTCAGGTCAGAGCTCATATTCGATCCGTAGACACTTTGTGCTGGCTGACTTGATCGCTTGAACCCTTTTTCCGTTTAAGACTTTTCTTTTCTTATCCTACTAAAGTCTGTCTCAATCGCTACAACAGCAGCAACAAAAAGAATATCAACACTGCTACAACCTACCTTTTCAAACGGTTAATCTGCTAGAGATGTTGACCTTATCTACCCTTCTTCGGTAGTCGGATTTTTGTTGAAAAATCCTATCTTTCAAGAGCTACTTTTTCTCCATTACCTTCATGTCTATCTATCTCTCTGCCTATCTCCTACGTAGTGCACCGTTTTCTTGTTCAAACATTTAGCCTCATACTATTCGAGGCCTCTTAAAGTCACGGATAAAAAACCTTTATGCATGTTCTACGGGTACTAGGAAAAACTAGAAAACAATTTAGCCGACGCCGACTTTAACTTATGGCCCTTGTTGATATTCGACTCCTGAAGGACCGTGTATCTCTTTATCGTTGTTTGATAAAATGCTCAAGCTCTCTTTTATGATCTTTGTCATTGTCAACGTGCTTTTTGCGGTTGATACCATGAAAGCTTCTGTCTTGCAAACCTGAATCAAAACGTCTTCCTCCTCTTATTCCATACTCCCAGTGAGCTTTCAATCAGTGGTTCTCTCTCTCTCTCTCTTTCTCTCGCGCTATCCCCCTTTCCTGTGAACTATGAATCCAGATTTCATATTTTTTTAATTCAATAATAATGAAATACTGACCTTTTTAAACTAATTAAAATATAAGTCACTTATGTTTTTTTTTTCACTATGAATCCAGGGTGGAGTGTGTGTCGTGTATCCTCCAATTAAATGCACCATGACTTCTTCGAGCTATTTGGCCCAATCTCATATCTCCATCTGAGAATACTACGCATATCATGATTCACCATGTTCGGTTCGAGATAGTGGTCATTTTCCAGTAGGCACATATCATCAGAATCACTTGAGCAAATGATCAAAAAAAAATTGGAAAAAAAACAGATACAAAACAAAACCTGATTTTTGAATCAACTCTGCAGCCAACTCCGAATATATGAGAATATCTATACTAACATGAACTCGAACCCAACCTTTACTGCTTGAAAGTTTTAGGGGTAGAATTGTAGGCTTGCCATAACAGAGGTATCCGTTTCGACGAGAAATTGCAGCACCGATTATGTTCATAAGTTGAAGTCCCAATTGATGACTTCCAGGGCCAGTTTGAGAGGCAATAGTGTGACCGAATAAAGCTCGAAGACATGATTTTTTTCGATCGTCCTGACATCAGCAATTGTGGTGTTTGAATAAGGGATCCTCGTATGGTGTAGTGTGTAGTCGAAATGAGTAGTTTAGGTTTGTAAACCCAGTACATATTTGAAGTAGACAAAATTATCATCCTCATTTGAACCTTCTTCTATCTAGCTTCAAATACTTGAAACAAGGCGAGAGGTTTTTAAGTATTACTTACAACCTCAAGCCTCAATAAAATCTATTGTTTTTGATTGAATTCACAAGATTGACATACTTCCGACGATTAGTTGGTGAAACTGAAATCTGAGAAGTACTGTAATAGCCAAATCTAATTCTTCATTTGAAAAGTCCATGAAGTGTACTTTGAATAAATTCAAATAAGTTGTAGTTGAGATATTAATGTATAAGTGTACAGCATCCTTTGACTGATAGCACTATCAAAATCACATAAAGTTTTGAATCCTTATGCTCATTGGAAGAAGGACATTAATATATATCCACTACGCACTACGCCAGATAATCATCACGGCAGAATAATAAATTCAATAAGTCTTGAAATTCAAAGCACAATTACAAATAGGAAGAGAAATAGATCCACAGCTTGCAGTGTAAGTGTCACCATAAGTAGCGAGTAGTATTCATCATGTAATAGTTACTTCATTAAAGTGAAAACACCTAAAAGAATTATCAGATTAGCAGCGGCCTTTGTTCTTGAAATTTATCGTTAGATGCAGACCTAGTTCAACCTAAGTCAACATTTGCTACAGTGTACCTTTTCAGAAATGTAATGTAATTAATTAAAAGAGTGGAGTGCAAATGTCTTGAAAATCAAGACTTTATTGAAGTATAATGGAGTTTGGTCCTAGACTTAAATGACTTGACCCTTGTTGACTTTTCTGTCAACTCTGTAATTCTTCCACAGCATGATGGATGGAATAGCCAAAACCAAAATAACCGTAGCAGCAATAGCACCATCTTTTTGACTTTCACCCCAAGCTTTGTTGATAGCATTTCTAATGTCGGAACCCGGAGCATATGTCATTTGAGTGGTATAACCACCGAGGTATAACGTGGAAGCAAGGTCTTTTTGGTCAGACGGTAAAGCTTTTGCCAATGCGTTTGGGAAAATGTTGGCGTAAATGGCACCTGCAACGGCATAACCAATGGCACCACCAAAACTTGAACAAAGACCCAATAAGGAGAGCATCATTGGAACACCATCGACATCGGCAGCAGACATAACAGCCATGTCATTACCTATGACTAAGGTTCCACCGGCAAACGCGATGAAGATTTGACACATAACGATAAATCCGATGTTTCCTTCTTGCCCACGGAAATGAATCATAAGGCCAGCACCTAAGATCATGAGCGGTAAACCAAAGAACAAACAAGTGTACTTGAAAGTTCTGATGTAACGAACCCACAGACCGAATACAACTGACCAGAAAGTTGAACCAACGTTGTAAATTTGTGACATGTAACCAGCTTTGGAGACGGACAAGTTGTAAACAACAATAACAAAGTTGTAATAGTACAAGTCCCAACAGTAGAAACTGAAATACAAGATAGCAGCAAGACAACAAGCACCCAATACGGTACGTTGTTTGAAAAGTTCCCATCTGATGAAGTGAGTTCTTGCAAAGAATTTTTCCCAAATTGCAAAAGTTGGAAACAAGAGAATACCAATGACGACCATGGCAATAAATGTCGCACTGCTATACTCGGCTCTTCCATAAATTTGTAAACTGAAAGGGAGCAAAAACAAAATGAAAGCAGCCATCAAGAGGAAACAACCGACAATATCAAATTCATGAATGTAGTGTATGGTGGACTGACCAAAAGTACGGCCACTCTTTTCAGTGACCAATAATCCCATCTTTTGTGCTTTCAATTGATAAAATTTGAAAACTAAAATAAGTGGGCCAAAGACAAAAACCATAATGATGGCAAACGCACCATAGGCCCATCTCCATGTTGTCATGTTCAAGAAGGATTCAGCAGCCAATGGACCAGTGAATGCAGTACAAATGAATGGAGTACCTGCAAATGCAAATGCAAAAGCTCTGTTACGCATACCAGAGGTATCAGCAATGAAAATATCCAAAATCATGTAGATGGCATCGTATCCGACCCAGTACAAGACATAACCGGCAGCGTAACCACTTGGACCATTACACGAAGCAATGACAATAATACCCAATAAGTAAACACCGACAAAGAGGGCAAAACCTTCGGCACGGCCCCAGATATTTAAAATCTTAGCGATTGGTAATTTCAAAACACCACCAATGATCGAGGCCAAGATGTTGGCGGTACTGACTTGTGGAGCAGCTTGGAATTCGGCATAGGCATAATAAATGACGTTATTACCAATAGCCGATTGGAATGCCAACATGAAGAAACAAACCCAAATCCAAGCATATGTGGCATAGACGGCTTTCTTACCCCAGACAAGATTGACGGCTTCAACTTTTTTGACACCAGCCAGAGCATCTTTCGTTATCTCTGTTGGATGTTCTTTGACCTCTCTCAGATACTGCTCTGAAACTTCCATTGAAGATGATGAAGAAGCATCAAACTCATTCTGGTTGGACTCTGATTTAGCATCGGTTATGTCGTTTTCATCCTTATCAATGACTGCTGCAGCCATCGTATCAGCAGTTGGCTTCTGATGAAGATGCAGAAAAAGACCCATTTTTCTTTCTTTGCTACTGCTTGATTTCGATTGATTTGAATTAATTGAATTGAGTATCGAATCTAAAGTTGTCAAGGTGAAATGCTGTTTTATTTATGTGATCGTTGTAAAAAGAGAAAAGAAAAGTTTTTTATCAAAACCATCTTTTGTTTGAAATTATATGCAGAGTCTGCAGCAAAACTTGCGGTGCCTTTTGAGAGAAATAAAAAATAGCAAATCATATTTTTTTAATCTTCTTAACAGTCCCACACACGCAAAATAATAGCCTCTCTTCACACTAACTGTTTAATCTTTGAACCTGGAGTCATTAAAAAAAAGAAATTTAATGAAAATTTTACTCTTTAAGAAGGCGCGCCTTATGTGATGTATGTAGTATATAAAAATATATAAATATATATAGTTATATGTGCACTGCATCGATCTAAATGCAATATATTCAAGCTTTGCTGTTGAATTTTGCATATTTTTTCATATCACACGCACAAAACGGTGTGTGTCCGACGTAACAACAACCAATTTTCTCATATAATTGTAGTGTTTCATGCACAAAAGGCTTCAAAAGTCAAGAAAAGTCTCAATTGCGCTGCATCTGTTTAAAAAACAGAGAAATGTTTTTTTTTCTATTTGCTTCCAATCCCACATTTACAAGTGCATAGAAGTAAAATTAGTCAAAGCAACAACGATCAGATAACTTTTTACTGAAGAAGAACCAGTCCAACTTCCATATGGAGCCAAATATATGTTTTGGGAGATATCCGAGACATAAAGTTTATAACTGACCGAAAAATAGTGAGTTTAAAACTTGATGCCTTATATTGCAGCAAGCCTGATTTCGGAAATCTTTTCGCTTCTGTTTTGTATAGCATCGCCAAGGTCTACTTCATATGTGCTTTGATGGATACGATGAGGGAATAGTTCCGCGAACATTCTTCAAAGATATGCACTTGTAAATCTCACAGCCAAGTCCCTACCGGTGTAAGCGATTTTAAACGAAGGTTGCGTCAATCCGTCTCTGTTTGAACAGGACTTTTCGGTGTTTTCAAACACCCAGGCTACTGCTAAGACTTTTGAGTATGTCTATTTGTCTGCCTCCCCCCAGTGCAAAGTCCCATGATAGTTGCATCTCTGACAATCTCTAATAGGTCATTCTAGGTGATCAGTTAATATGAGTATTTTCTGACTTCAAAAAAAAAGTCAATAAGAGACTATACCTATCAATTCAACAATGCTTGAACTTACTCATCAGGTGTTATGATATTCAGCATTTGGGGCTTGACCTCATGCAAATATATGTTGTGCTTTATTCTTGCTTACTAGCCTCTAGATAACATCCAGAAAATATAACTGATCAATAATGCCGAAAATTCCCTTCCCCGTACGTTAAAGTCCCTCTTTTCAGAGAAGGGAGGGACCTAACTCAGTTCGTATTATTAAGCAAACATGAGAGAAGAGGCCAAAGAAGGAAAAAAAAAAATCTAGAAATTTATCAGGCATAGTAAGTTACACTATCTGAGGCAACATTTGAGAACAAAATTACATCAAATCAATAGCCGATAATGCAATTGACCACAAGCAACTTGGTCATCCACTATTTCTCACCAGACCTTGCCGAAGATGTTGATGGGGTACCGAAATTTGCCTTACAGTCACACGATCAAGACACATATGAGATATTACCCTTGACCAAAGAGGACCAAATTTCATTCACTGAAAGCCCAGAGCAGCTTCAATTGAAATTAAAAAGTGCCATAATCGGGACCGTACCCATAGAGCAAAAGGAAGCTGTTGAATCATTCGTTAGTACTTGGAACAGTGGCCTTGTATTGTTAGATTGTCCACCGGACCACCCAGAAGATAACAAGATTTTGGGATCTTTGAGGAAGAAATTGTATTCACAAAGGGAAAGCTTGACTGAAGATATAGAATTGGACGTCAGAGTTGTTTCCTGGAACTTACATGGTGAACCACTTTATGAAAGTGAGGATGATAATTTGA
The DNA here is from genome assembly GCA_030567755.1 of Nakazawaea pomicola. Taxonomy (NCBI): domain Eukaryota; kingdom Fungi; phylum Ascomycota; class Pichiomycetes; order Alaninales; family Pachysolenaceae; genus Nakazawaea; species Nakazawaea pomicola. Next base: position 1,938 of record JAJLSS010000031.1, on the reverse strand, counting down.
AGGATTTGTTAGTGGAAGGAGAAACCATTCCGGGTTTGATTCTTGTCTGTTTTCAAGAAACCGTTCCATTGAACGCTAAGAACTTGTCATCATCCCCAGAAAGAGTTGACGCATGGGAGTCCAAACTTCTATCTTATTTGCCTCCAACGTTCAAAAGGGTGGTTTCCAACCGATTATTAGGACTCACACTTATCGTTTTCGCTCAAGAAAACGTGGCACTGCAGATAAATTCTGTTGTGACCAACACAATAGGAACAGGACTCTTGGGAATCTGGGCCAACAAGGGTGCTATACTGTTGACTTTCAAAATAGGTTTTGATGACTTGTGCGGCATTGAGGGTTTTGATTTTCAAATCTTTAACTGTCATCTCGCCTCGGGCCATGGAAGAGAGATGTTGGAGCATAGGAGAAAAGAATTGTTTGATATACAGCGAAAATTTGAAATTGTGGGTGATGGTAGGCTTTTGGATGAGAATTGGACTGGTAGTGTTGATGCATATGAGAAATACTTGTATTACGATGATTTAAGTGAGATGACTAATGATGTTGAGTTGAAGGACGATGAATACAACGATGACACCGAAGAGGAAGAAATTGAAGAATCTGAAGAAACTGACCCTCGCAAGAGTGAAGGAAAAGGAGTCACTTTGTTTTGTGGTGACTTGAATTACAGGATATTCATGGAGAAGACACAGATGCAAGAGTGTTTGGAGTCACAAAATTTTGTCCGCTTATTAGAATTGGATGGATTGACCCAGGAAAAAAAATCGGGGAAGATATTTGTCGATTTTCAAGAGGGAGAGATTCAATTCAATCCCACTTATAAATACAAATCTGGTACTGATGATTATGACTTTGCAAGAATACCCTCATACTGTGACAGAATATTGTACACCAACCACAGTGCTTTCAAACAAATGACATACGCTCCTATTAACACAATAGCACTTTCAGATCACAAAGCTATCTGTTCAAATTTCAAGTTGAAGACCAAACTAATCAATCATGAAAGAAAATCTCAAATAGTATCGACCTATTTCAAAGAACAAGACAAAATGGAGAACGAGTCAAGACCAGTGGTAGAAATTAGCGAACAAGATTTACCAACGGTGGAGAGCCATTACTTGACTCCAGCATGGGCACAAACAGTGTTAAGAAACAACGGTGACAATGCATTATCGTGGGAAATCTTACTACTCGAAAACAATGATGTCACAGGTATTGCCTCGATAGAACCAATGTCGGGTGAGGTGGCTGCAGGTTGTGAGCAAACCATAACCATAACTGGCGTGTTGCCGATAGGCATGCCGGAATATAGCAATACCTCGATCTTGCGCGTCCACGATGCACAAGATTTCTTCATCAGTTATTCGTTCAAAAGTAAGCGTAGCGTGTTTGGCATGGATTTGGTAGAGCTAAGTGCAGGTAACAGTGGTATTCCGAAACAAATATATCAATTGGTGAATTATTTGAGTGAACATAATTACCAAGGCATGTTTGATGAAAATTCTTTGAATAAGATGACTAAAGTGGATTTCAAGTTGATTCAAGACTTGGATGAGGAAAAAGATTTGGACCTTGCATTCTTGGACCAGCAGTTGATGATTGACTCTATTAAATCTGTTGCCAAAATGTTGTTCTTGATCTTGAAACATTTGCCCAATGGTGTGGTGTCCAGTGGTTATACGGTAAAGCTTATCTCGTTCTTTTACAACAAGAACAGAGACATGATGAAAGGTGAAGGTAACGAAGAGCTTGTGTTACATTTGTTGGAATTGATCCCGAGCTTACAGGCCAATGTGTTAATTTTTCTTTCCAACTTCATTAAGATATTGGTCAAGAATTATAACTTCGAGAAAAGTACGCTTGTTAAAAATTTCCAAAATATCTTGTTTCAAGTGCCGAATAAGTTGAGCAAGAGAAAGATGGTTACAGACT